>CAJQZJ010000222.1:701649-729374 GCA_907164525.1 Lophiomys imhausi
TTTTTATGGCTCTTTTTTCCCCGCGTTCAGAATGCGTCAGTGTAGGTTGCCGCCATCTTCGCTCCGCCACCTCTCTTACAGCTTTTAATATCCCCTCTTTGTTCTCTACATTTGGAGTTTCCATTATTATGTGGCGAGAGGAGTTTCTTTTCTGATCTAATCTGTTTGGTGTTCTGTAAGCCTCTTGGATTTTTACTGGTTTCTCTTTCTTTAGGTTTGGGAAGTTATTTCCTGGACCATGGAGTTGGGAGTCTTCTCTTTCCTCTATGCCTATAATTCTTATGTTCCTGTCTTTTCATTGAGTCCTTGATTTCTTGGATGTTGTGGGTGAGAGATTTTTTAGCTTTCTCATTTTCTTTGGATGTTGTACTGATTTCTTCCATTGAATCTTCCATGCCTGAGATCCTGTCTTCCATCTCTTGCATCCTATTTTTGATATTCACATCCGTAGTTCCTGTTCTCTTCCCTTGATTCTCCACTTCCTCCTTTAACTCTGACTGTGTTTTCTTTATTGTTTCTATTTCTGTTTTCATGTCTTGTATGGTATTGTTTGTTTTGTACATTTCCTTCTCCAGCTTGCTTGTTTTTGTCTGAAAATCTTTCATTGCTTTGTCCTTTTCCTGTTCAAGCTCTGTCACCTTGGCTTGGAGTTCTTTAATGGTGTTGTTTGTTGTTTTGACTTGCAAAATTGTGGCTTCTTTGAATTCCTTCGTAGATTTAAGTTCTTCTTGAAGGGACTCTATCACTTTCCATAATGCAGAATTGTCATCGTTTTCATGTGTTTCTGTTGGTGTGAGGTCATCCGAATTGGATGAGCTAGGATAATTCTGCATTGTTGGTGTCATATTTCCTTGATTTCTATTTTTTCTTGGACCTTTGGCCATCTGGATGTGTTTAGCTGTCTGTTCTTGTCGTTTTCTGTGCTTGGATCCACAGGGGATGCTTTGGTGAAGGAGTAGAATTGCTTGGCTATCTGTCGTTGCTTACAGTGGGATCTCAGGGTCACTGTTGTTTTAATAGCCTGAAGCAGTGTGAGCTGGTGCAGCCTATTCCCAGGTAGTGAGTAATGATCCGGGATTGTTTCACTGCTCCCAGTTCAGACTTCTCTATGTTGCACAATGAGTGATCAGCCTGTAATAGTTCTGATGTTATGGACCTGTTTGCCCAGGTACAGATTCTGTGGGCTTTGTTTTTCGTCACGGAGGCTGACAGGGCCCGGCTCCACACCTAAAATGTCTGGGTTTTCCAGAATACAGCTATGGTCCCCTGGCTTCTGGTTTCCCACTAGGCTTCTCTGCCACAGGCCTGGCCACTCAGCCCCACCCGCCTGTGCCTGCCTCCCTCCCCAGGCGCTCTGCCATGGGTGCGCGGAGCTTGGCCCCTCCTGCCACCTGTGCTGGCTTCCCTCCCCAGCTGCTCTGCCGTGGGTGCACCCAGCCCCGGTCCCTCCCACTGCCTGTGCCGACCTCCCTCCCTCTCTGCTCAGCCGTGGGTGCATGGAGCCCCAGCCCCTCCCGCCGCCTGTGCCGGCCTCCCTCCTCAGCCCCTCTGCCATGCGTGCATGGAACTTCGGCCCCTCCCACTGCCTGTGCCGGCTTCCCTCCCTAACTGCTCCACCGTGGGTGCGCCGGGCTTCGGCCCCGCCCGTCTGTGCCTGCTTCCCACCCTGACTGCTCTGCCCGCCGGCTTCCCGCTCTCTCGAATCCTCCGCAGCTCGAGTGGCTGCAGACCACCCACCGAGCGCCCTGTTTCTTCCTTTCAAAGACTTAACTATCCTGCAAAGTTTCCTAAGTAGCTATAAGGTCCTCCTGAGGTGTGGGGAGCCCAGTAGGCTAGTGGGCGATCGCCATGTGGCCTCTGATTCTGACTGCTGTGTGTTGGGGTCGATATTACCAGGCGCCTCTCCAAATGGGAGTTCCAGAATCCCGGATTTAGTGGCTCTCATGTCTGAGAGAGATGGGGGAGAGCCTTACCCTGGGACTTTTAACAGTCCCTTGGGAGCTGTTAGTGTTCCCAGAGGGTCTAGCCCTTCTGGTTTTTGCATAGTGTCCAATAACTCTGTGTTTTTTATGGCTCTTTTCTCCCACGTTCAAAATGTGTCAGAGCAGGTCGCCGCCATCTTGGCCCCCCCTGTTTCTGTTTGGGTTAGTTTTCTTTAGTGAATTAGTAAGGACTCTTCAAGGGCATGAAGATCATCCTGGCACCTGGCAGTATATGGCCCTTTTCAAAGCCCTGGAAACTGAAGGAAGGCTTCTCAACAGAGCCCCATTTTGAAAGATGCTAGACAAAGCTTTCAGCTGTTGAACACTGCTCAAGTGCTGGTCACTGCCTTATTTTGAAGGACCTGGGACTGGCCAAGAATTGCAGCCTGGAAGGGGCAGGGAAAAGCCTACTGAAAACACCCAGTGGAGGGGCATGGCTACAAAGCTTCAGAAGATGCAGGAACTGCTAGTTTCTGCGAGAGAGTTTGAGAGTCCTCGGGACACCTTGAAAGACTGTGAGACCATATCCTATGTAAGCCAGGTAGTTCCACGTGAAGCCCTCTGGCTCCCACGGATGGGACAGAAATGGACGCAGGAGAAGTGTGAAGCAAAGTATGCCATCTGCTAACTTTTGGGCCACAATAGCCCTGAGGCTTATCAGCAGTCAGAAGCCTTGGAAAGTAAAGTGAGAATTTCAGAGAAAACTGAGAGGCAGAGTTGAGAAAGAGACTCTTGCCACAAGCCAGCCTAAGAAGTCTGACAGAAAAGGCATGGCATAGAACCTTTTCAAAGAAAGTTTGTAAAAACTGGACACTAACGACATCTGTGCAGGGGCCAGAGAGTGCTAGATGAGTGGGAGAGGTGACAGGAGGCGGGTGGAGTTTGGCGGCTGTGACAGGAGCTCGAAACTTGGCAAAAAGGGTGGCCCCTATCACGAGGGTGTACAAGGCTTTAAAGTAAAAGAGTAGGCCATGTGCAGCACAGTGTCTGCTGTGTATAACTGAAGCTGGCCACAAACTGAGCGGTTGAAACAAACTGACAGCATGAACCTATTGGCAATGCTAGGCCTGGAGGAAGTTGAGCCAAGCTGAGGGTTAAGTTTGCTGTGACTGCTAGAGCCAGACTTGAAGTGTGCCTGCAGAGAGAAAGCTGACAAAAGTGCCTGCACAAACCTGCCTTAGAGAATTTGAATATCCTTTTAAGAGGGTTAAAATAGGTGTGGTTAGGTGTTCTTAGGCATTAAGTGTTTATAGATATTAGGTTATAGGTATTAGGTATTGTAGGTGATAGGATATAGGTGTTTTATGGGATTTTTAAAGTATTAGTAAATATAGTGTAATAAACATTTTTGTTTACATGAGGTGGTGGCACACAACTTTAACCCCAGCACTTGGGAGGCAGAGGAAGGTGGATCTCTATGAGCTTGAGGCCAGCCTGGTCTACAGAGTGAGATCTAGGACAGTCAAGGCTACACAGAGAAACTCTATCTCAAAAAACCCTAAATAAACAGATAAGTAAATAAATATTAGGTTACAGAGTGGTATTTAATATTTGTAACATTAAAAGTTAATTAAGACAGAATCTAAAAGTGAAAAATAATTTTCACAAATAAGGGAAGTGTGAAGGGCCCACTCTGAAGAAGCAGAGTGACAGACTTATGTAACTAAACATGCTTAACTTCACCAGTCAGGGAAATGAAAATTCAAGTTACAGAGAGATATATTCTGAGCCACCAATTTGGAAAAAAAAAAAAAAAACCTGGCAGCATTAAGATGTTAGGATTGGAAAATCCACAGAGAAACAGACCCATTGAGATTCATTATTCTACCCATCAGAGTAAGTCCTGAAGTATTTCAGAGAGCCATTTGGTAATATCTTGTAAGACTGACCAAGCATTAAAAACAACAGCAGTTAAACATAAAGCCTGATTCTGCAGAGACTCATAAACAAAAAATTAGACCTCAGAGCTTTCAGTCTTCACCAAAGAAGGTTTTCTATCTTCTGCATCAATTGCTCATTGGCTCTGAGTCAGGCATGGGCAGAGGGTAGTTTATCATATTTCTTTGGTACATATGTATGGATGTTTTGTATAATACTGAATCTAATAATGGAAAATTAGAAACAATCTCTGTCAGTGAAATAATGGGATTGGGGTGATGGCTCCGTGGTTAAGTACCTGCTGCAGAAGTGAGAGGACCTCAGATCAAATCTCCATAACGCATGAAATCCCAGCACCCCTCCAGTGAGAAGGAGAGTGGAGACAGGAGGATCCAGAAGCTTGTAGACTGTGTCAGCTCACCTGGAATATGCAGGGACAAACACTGAAAAAAATCTTGGCTCAAATAAGGTAGTAGCTGGGAACTAACATCTTAATTGGAAGTTGTCCTATGAACACCCCCATGCTTGAGCACATGAAAGTACACATACACATGCATATCATACACACACATATCAACACATGCATATTATAAACACACATATCATTTAACACACAAATGGAATGAGAAAGAATAACTAAATTGGAATTATTTATAGAAGGAATAGCCAGTTACAGATGTCAATATGATTCAATTTCAAAACATAATTTTTAAGAAAATGAGTCCACCTTTATTTAAGTCTGTATTCAAATTCAAAGATCTCCCTCTTTAAAAAAATGAGTTATTCTTAGTCTACATTTGTACATATAGGTATTAATCTAGACCACAATAGATGTAAGCCATTAAAAGAGAGCATACTGTTCACATTATTTTTTCTAGATAGACATAGTCTTACTTGGAACTCTCTGATGCTAATATAATAAAAAGATTTAGGAAAAATGTAGAACACTCTAATTGCATCACTACATACAGATGTGGGCAATGGATGGAGAAAACACCTCTTTACCTTTTCTTTTTTACTATGCCACATATAATTCCATTGGGTAAAATTTACATCTTTTAAAATAACTACAAGCACTTTGATAATAAGGCAGCAGGAATGAAAAAAGAAAGAAAAAAGACTAAAAAGTTAGACTTTTAAGTCATTCCAAACTCAGTGTAATGTTACCCATTACACTGAAATCCATAAATAAAAGCCATCAATTGTGTTCTCATTACTGAAAATTGTTTTTTTTTAAATGATCCTTGAATTGTATTTATAGTAAAAGAGCTAGAGATGTGATTTTGTGTGTGTGTATGATTCATGCTCATTAAATAAGGTATAGCTGAAGACAGTACATTTTTGGACAAAATTCTAAAGACTGACTTTACCCCAAAAATCTTTGAAGTAGTGGAATTATATGGGAATGTTATTGAAATGTGATTGTGGCAATTTTAGATTTCACATAATATTGGGCTTTTAACTTTGAGATTCAAGTTTTTTCCATTTCTGGTGAGGAAGGGGCAGTCAAATGTTTGTTCAGAAATGACTCCAACTAGGCTGGAGGTCATCTAGAGGCCTCCAAGGCTAACCCACTTCATCTGAAAAGGGAAGTCTGACAAAACAATCATGTTCTACAAGGAGCTAAGAATTCCATGCCATATATTATTCAATTTCCACTTGGGAGAGGCAACATTTATTCCTGAGAGCAGAAAGAACACAAGATATCCACAGGGTGAGATGTTACAGAGATATAAATACCTGGTTGTTAACATAAACCAAAGGTAGAGTGACAGTAGTTCACTATGGTGTGGGTTTGGATTTCTTTGGAAACAGATGTGCAAGGTTGTTGAAGTGCTTGCTCTACCAGAGCAAAACAGGCTCATAAAAGGGGTATACAAAATCAGACTAACGACTGGCACCTGTGGGGAACACTTGGGAGAGCTTGCGAACTTGGTCAACAGGTATACCTTGGGAAGAGGGCATTAGGTTGGCCAATGAGAAAACATCCTGGTGTATAATTAGAGAGAGGATAAAAAGGAAGGCTCAGAAACTCAAAAGGATTTTTGCTTGGCATTGCTTCTCAACACTGGTCATTGTTGTTTCACCTTGAAAGACTCTAGACAAAGGTTGCAGCCAAAACTTGAGACATAGGTTGGGCATAGCCCAAGTGAAAAGACTGAGGGACTGTGGAGGGCACCACCTGACCCATGGATTTGGCAGGGCTGGATGGATGGAAGAGGCCCCAACCCAAAGCAGGGGTACACCAACAGCCAGAGCTGAGGATGCAAGGTTGGAAGAGACCGAGACCCCAAGTGGCAGTGTGATCATGGCTGGATCTGAGGCTTCACAGATGGAAGAGGCCATGACCCTAAGTTGGGGTGCACTAGCAGCCTGCTCGTAGGCCGATGGACTTTAGTGACTGAAGCCCCAAAACATCAACTGCCATTGCCATACCAGAGCTGGGTAACTACTGAGCTGCTGCTTTGTTCCCTTTGGCATTTGGATAGACTGATGATTAATTGTCCCAACGAACTACTCCTGAGAAGTATCCTTCCTCCAGTGCCTTGGGTTGGTGGATTGGAAGGTGGATAGAGTTATTAATAAATAGTTTATAAGGTACATCTACAGTTCACAGTCAGGTGTGACATCACATTGAAAAGAAGGCTGTGGAGGAGTTGCTTAGGTAAATCCTGTGATGAAAAAAAGTCAGGATAATAGGATTCAGAGAAGGAAGAAGTCAAGTAAGGCTACAAGGTTCAGGGATGAGAGATGAAAAGTGCTAGACAGAACTTCAAATCTAGACAAAATCTGACAAGGGTTTTCAAACATTGTTTTGCATAAAAACTTGCTTGTAAACACAGGCATCAATACATATCCTTTAGTTGGATGCAGTCAACCTGAACCCTTGGGATGGGATGGGTTCCTCTACCCCTTTAAAAGAAAATGAATATAAGCAATTTTAAATCAAAGAAAAGTTTGTCAAAATTAAGTTGGGGAGTGGATAAGTGGAGAGATGGTTAATCAGATAAAGGATCTTACAACCGAGCCTGATGCTCTGAGTTTGATCCCCAGAACCCACATGATGGAAGAACAGAAGCCACTCTCAAATGTTGTCCTTTGTGCTATGTACCATGGTACACATATGCCCACCTCCACATACAGATACATAAATGTAAAAACAAAACTGGCTACACTGGCTCACCAGAACTCTCGATTCATATTAGTAAAGTCTTCATCTAATAATAAGTAATGCCTTTACTAAGCATATTATACCATGCAAATAATAAAGTATTGCTCAGAAGATTCTTTGAGGCATATGAGTTCACACAGTGGAGTGTTCTACAAATAAAGGAGGAGGCATCAATAAATTGGGGTGCTTGCTTTCATTGAATAAGCCTTGTATTGCTTCCAAGGTTTAGAATAATTTGAGTTAGACTTAATTTGATTAGAAACTTAGTTTTCTAATCCTTTTTGTACTAGCCAGTTTGTTTTTAACTACAGGAAAGTCATTTAACCATTTAAGCCTATGTTTCCCCCTCAATTATATTAATGGGATAAACCCATCTCCCCGCCCCTTTCTTTTCAGTGAAATTCATCTGAAAAACCATAATTTATGAAAGTTTACACTTAAAAACTTACACTTTTGAAGAATTTAAAAAATACATAACTGAATTTGACATTACTTTAACTTAAGTTTTCTCTCACAATCTAGTATATTTAGTTGCCTGAGTTTTAACATATTACGTTTTATATATTTTAATACGTAGGCACTTTTGGGAAAATTCTGTATTGTTCTCTTATCCCTCCAACTTCTGGATGCCTTAACAGGAGATTATTCAGTAGTAGTGTGGGGGGCTGCTTAGGGGGCTTCTCCTCTAAGCTACACATTAGATCATTAGGAATATACCTCTATTTGGCAGACTCCTGCTTCTCACGGTCTGAACTGGTGGCTGCATTGGTTGAGATATAGATTGTCTGACACTGTCATATCATACTTGTCCCAACGCAGGCATGAATGAGTTCCATAAAGCTGTACTCAGCCTCCTTGGCCTTTGATACTCATACTTGTCCCAACGCAGGCATGAATGAGTTCCATAAAGCTGTCCTCAGCCTCCTTGGCCTTTGATACTCATACTTGTCCCATCGCAGGCATGAATGAGTTCCATAAAGCTGTCCTCAGCCTCCTTGGCCTTTGATACTCTGGTGTTCTTGCTGTGTTAGAGACACCCACACTCAGCATAGGGTATTTTAGATCCAAGTCATCCAGAGATTACATTGAAATTAAGATGTGTATGTGCATTATCCTAGGAAAGCACTAGCCAAGAGATTGATAAGGAAGTAGGATATGGGTAAAGGGTGGGGGGAATCAAGGATCCAACATCAGGAAAGTCTACCTCAGCCTGCTTTTACAGGACTTCAGAAGCAAAATACATGCTGCTGAGCTTTTGGTTTATGCCATGAAAGTATTCTTCTCTCATTTCTTTATCAGGTACTTATTGGATGTGGAGCAGGGGTTAGGGGAAGATGGATAGTTATAGAGTCCTTTGCATTTCCAGAATCTTCAGACCATTAGCATCCTTCTGTAGGAGCCCAAAGACCCAGTCTTCAGCAGAATGTCAGAAGCTAGAATGAAGATGTCCAGGGCTAATGAGGCATGCCAAGGTTTAGGCTCTGGCCATTTCATTTCACAACACATCACTTCAGGCTACATTATTATGAACTTCAAGACTTTTTCAAAATCCCAACTTCTGTTAGCAGCCCAGACAAAAAGACACATACACAAAAGAAGATCATTCTCATTTTGCCCAAGTGGCCTTTTTGTTTGTTTGTTTAATCAAAACCAAGTTAATTAAGCCTGCTCCTCTTGCTGTGGTGCTAAAACTGATCATTCCAGGCTTCCAAACATGGACTGAGGACCAGTGGCTTTCCAGGAACATCCCCATATCTTCCATTCCAGATTGAGAATGTTGAGGCATCCACCTTTTGAACTGAGCATCTACTGTGTCCTCAGCATCTCTAGTGTGAAACAGTCATTGTGGGGTTACTCTGATGTGGAGGTGCACAGCCTCAAGGACCCAAAAAGTGCTGAATTCTTAGTCACTGAGATATGACACAGCTTTGCTACTATTTCAACCATATTGAGTAAGATGATTTAATAAATACATATATGTGTGTATATACATGCACAGTTGTATTCTTCTAGAAAACCCTGACTAATACAGGGAGATTTCATATTTCAGTTCCACAAATGTATCCACTTTCCAAGCTTTATTCTCTCTTCTTCCATACTGCACCAAGTCAATCCAGTATTTCCACATCACTTCTTGTGGACCATTGTTTTTTTTTACAACTGAAAGGCCAAGAACCGTTAAAGAAACATCCAATCCATTTCTGAGAGCCTTTCCTAGGAACTTAAACACTCAGTCAGAAAAGTTTATCCTTGTATCAGCATATTTTCCCTCAGGATTCATGCCAGGCACACTCTCCCAGCTTATGCTGATATGAATTGATCAGGTCCTAAAGGCACTTTGCTCTGACACCCTTCTCCAGTGGGATAGCTCTTTTCCATCCAGGCCATCTTAACAAGGGAAAGGTGATTATACTTTTGATAGGCCTAGGAGATTCTAATAAATCTGTGGCTGCAAGGTTTTCATTGCATCCATCACATGCTCATCGCTCGTCTCTCTGGCTCCCACTACTACCCTGCTAATAAGTGAACGTGATAGGAAAGACAAAGCAGTTGTAGCTTCATTCTTTTGAGGTGTTCTGATATCTTGTTAATTGGTGCTGTGCTTCATCGCAGTTTGGATTTATCTTGGAGGCCTTCTTGAGTCCACCGTTTCCTCCAAGTTGGTAATGGGCTAACGGTAGTCTGTCATTTTCTGTCTTCACTGTGTCAATGTTACTTGGCCACAGTCACAGAATTTCAAAGATCTTTATAAGTACTTTTTCCCTTATGTCTCCCAAATGCTAAACAATTTATTTTACCATAGTCCACACATACCTTCTAGTTGTTTATTTTCTGGTTAACTGCAGGTACCCAGGTCATTGTAACATGACCAGAACCTGTCATGGCTTGCCTTGTCACATACCACTATGATATGATGTTTACTTGCATCTGTCCTGCATACAGTCTCAGATGTAAGATCCGTTTGTAATATCTCCATGAAGAACCACTTCATATATCACCCAACCAACTTTGTCTTCCCAGAAGTGGACCTTAAGCCAAAGGTCATACCACAAGTGATTTATTAAGTGGGGGGAGGGGATTGTGATTGAGATGTAATTTGAAGAAATATAAAATAAAAAAAAATCAATAAAATTTTTAAAAAGGGAAAAAAAAAGAATAGTGCCCCCAGGAGAGAAAGATAAGAGACCAGAGTAGTTCTACGGAAGGAGGAGATAAAATACTCTAGTTTCGGGTGATGCACCAGTCTCTCAGATGATCCTATGGTATATATATATATATACATATATATATATGTATATATATATATGTATATATATATACCTCCCCTGGGAATTTGTTCTGTCTTCAGACCAAATAAATAAATAAATAAATAAATAAATAAATAAATAAATAAATGAAATGAGTTTTGTAACTTCTCTGCTGACTAGCATCACTGTATCCTAGCTTCTCTGAAGAGCAGTATAGTTCCAGACACCTCTGCCTCATCACACATTCAGCCCACATCAGAGTGGAACCTCAAAGGCACCCACCATGGGACATCATTCAGTATGCCAGAGAAGCAGGGTTCTTGAACACAATGCCTTCAGACTTTTCCAAGCCAAACTGGCTGTTCTAGGATTTCTCCAGCCCTCATGTTCAACTCTGAGTTTGCCAAGAAGGAAGACATCAACACCCCAACAAAAGCTTTGCCCTTGTATTTCTCTCTGCTTTCCTCCCATAGCCAGAAGGGTGGGGTCTTCCATATCTTTTCAGAGATCAGTCCTTGCCTACTATATGTCTTCTTCCTTATCTTATAACATAAAAAAGACTTGTGACCATGATTTCCCACAGCAAGATGCTGTATTCTTAAGATGTCCATCCTTGTATTTAAAGCCATTTCCCTTTCAGGAAATTCCATCTCTAGAAAAATAAAAAATAATAAATGTTCGTCTCAACCTCAAACCTCACATTAGGCTAAAACATTTCATCTCTTTTCAAACTCAATTCAAGCCACGACTCTTCAGAACTTACTGAATCTTAATGCTCTGTGAAGCAATAGATGACATTGCATTGGTGGGAAAGGTAGTATTGTCTGGGGCACAGTTGAGATGAACAAAATATTGTTTTTCAAGTTAATAATGTTATCCTTGTCAGGCACATTATTGTAGTATTATAGACCATTCACAATGCTTCTGAGATAAGTACCATTCCTACAAATCTTTACCTGCTGTCTACTGTTTCTCTTTCCTGTTCAGTCAGGCAGAAAGATCGCTCTCCTCTATCCCCCTCTCTTTTGTGGGCCACCAGAATCTCCACTCCTACCCAGGTTTCTCTTAATTTCCATACAGCTAAGAAACCAGATAGACATGTCAGATTTATGTGATTAAGAATTTCAACAATCAGGTGACACTGTCCTCATTTGAAAACATCATACTGACATACTGACAGCATCTTGTTCAGGTTTTGTGACTAAACATCTAAGCTTGTATCCACGTGTAGTTTGTGTATATGCAACACACACATGCATATGTTAGCTTGAGTTTATTTAATTTATTTTAGGTATTCTTTAAAAGGATTAGTATGTTAAAATTATCAGAAATAGGATCTTTTCACAAGAACGAGGAGTCTGTTCCCAGCATGATAATGTTATCAAGATTGCTCTATGTTTTACATATTGCAAGGATTTAGGAGAATCCTGGAACTTGCCAAGCTCATTTTAATTAAAAGACCCCCCGTGAGTGAGTTGTTTCCTATGGCTCTAAAGGTTTCTATGTACTTTGGAAAATAAAGTTGGGCAGAGAATTAGGGAACATGAAAGGAACCAGAAACAAGACGGAGCAGAGTCACAGGACGTTCACATTAACAGGCCATGTGTGAAATTCATTGTCCGTGTGGGGTCTATTGCTTTCAATTAAGCAAACCACACTGGGACATCTGGTGCTTGGAGTGTGTTACTTCATTTCACAACTCTATAGATGGGAAGCTGCTTTCTCTCAGAGGTTTCCTTGGAAAGATACTTTCCCAGTCACTAGTAAGAAGAACCCTGTCAAAGGTTTATCAGGCTCATTTATTTTTTTCCCATTCCTACAGAAGAAACTATTCTTATTATGCTGAATTGATTCCCCTGGCTCATGTGCTTGTGTAGGTAGTGGATAGGCCAGAATAAAATTTAGATAATTCTATGGCTACAGAAGTCAGGCAGTGAGTGTTGAAGGGTAAAATTGAGGTCCCTTTAAAGATAGAAGAGAGAAAGGGAGAGATTCTTGCATCATATGTCACAAGACTTAGTGGTAGTCACTTCACTGGTAGCAGGCGTGCCTCCCAGAGCCTTGGAGTTCTACTGGCAAGTTCTCACCATTTGCTGATTTTCCTGATAGATGGTTGGGCATGGTTGTCAGGAAACCTCTTTCAGCAGTGAATAGGATCAGCTTCCCTCTCCCTTCTGTTTCTGTGCTCCTCACTTTTGCATCTGGCTGTGAGCTGAAGCAGCTGAAGTCTAGGTTGTTTTCACTTGGCCCTTCAACTACTTAAAGATATCAGTGATGTCTTTGTTACAATGACTGAAAAATCTGAGACCCCAGTGGAGGATGTTCCCACAGACCCCTCATCATTTGCTTCTGACATGCCATCTTATCTTAATGTCCTCTGCGATTTGGAGGTTAGGCCCTAGCCTAACCCTAGAGAGAAGGTGGCATGAGGCACCATTTCCCTTTGCAGTGTTTCCAGTCTATGGGAGTGAAAGCACAGGGACAGGAGAATATTGATTTTTCCAGAGAGGCTTTCATGGTTCAGTCCAAAGGCTTGAAAAACAAAGTGTGTTTGAATGGGAAATCTTAGCATTCACTATGAAAGATGTTTAAGACTGCATTGAGAATAATGTGGGGATTAAAGCATGTTATTTTGGTTGTATTTCAGAATGAAGGGCTAGTTTGTGGTTATTTGTTTTTGAAAGTGTACTGGTAAGAAGTGCTTTGTCTTCACAGAAGGATCCATGCAGAGATGAAGTACCTGCCTGACAGATTCCAGTCAGGAAGTACAGATTAATAGAATTCCATCCCTTTGTAACTTTTGTTTGCTCTAAGGGATCAGTAAAAACAGATGCATGAGTGTAGGGGTTAGATAAATTAGATTTAGTAAATATATAGGAGTTTCTGATACTGTCTCTTAATTCGGGGCCTGAAGAGCATTATCAGCATGAAGTCAGGAAAAACAGGAAAGACTCAATAGACTGATAAACAAGGTTGAAGTCAGGAAAAAGAGGAAAGACTCAATAGACTTGAAGAAACAAAGTATCTGGCCTGACATTGTTTTCAGCTGCTAAGTGGGCGGAGCCCAAATTAAGCTGAAACAGAGTTCCTCCTATTTAAGGACAGTGCATGGAGCCCAGAAGAAGAAGAGGCCCCTGATGCTAGAGAGCTCCAAGAGTCCTGCTGAAAAAACGGGCTGGCCATTGATGGCCAGCTCTCTCCCTGAAGCAGAAAGAAGCCGGTGAGCAAAGAAAGCCTGAGCAAGACACCAAAAGGCCAAGGACTAAACCCTGTGGCTCAGCTTTTGCCTGGAGGGGTTTGATCTGTCCGATCAGTGGCCTAGGGGAAACTGTGCCTGGCTTTAAGGACTGAGGCAGAGCAGCTGATTTCCTGATTCAAAAGAAGTAAGTTGGCCTGCAGACGGCTGGGGTCTCCCACAGAGAAGAAAGCATGAAGCCTTATTTAAGGTGAGACTGCAATAACCAACGACCCTGACGAAACTGTATCTGAGAGATCCAGAAAAAGGACTGCTAAGTGCGTTCAAGAATCTACAACAAAGACTGTGTTCCTGATGACTGAGGACCTGCCCCAGAGACTGTATCATTCTAAAAGGTTATGAAAGTAGTTGTTATAATTATCAATAGGTTTAGTGGATAGGTTAAAGGGGTTGTAGGAATTTATAGGATTAATAGTTAAGAAATTGTTGGTGTTTGTTATAAGTGAATTTAGTAATAAATAAATAAGTGTTAAATAATAATTTAAAAGATCGGTTACACATGAGTCAACACAAGGTCCCACCTTCTTGCTGAGATCTGAAAGCATTAAATGTGAAGTAGACACCATAACAACACTAGTTTAATGGCGCACCTCTGACATGAAGCTCAGTAGTGCGTCACAGACTTCAATCCGCTGATAGGGAGCTGAGCTATGTAGGCATGCGTGAACAAGCACTAAATGTTGGCACATCAGGGACTGTTGACCCACACTGTGCCTTCACTCATGTATATACACACATACACACAGTGAATGTATATGTCTTCCACATCACGTAAATACTAATCCTTCCTGTCCCTTGTCAGATGCATACAGACTAAGGAACAACTCACAAGGTCTCAGTGTTGAGAGGCCTTGTTAGCACCCTCACCCATCATTCCCCCTTCTACAACTATACCTTCCTTCCTCCTTTCCTTTATGCTCTGGTTTCCTACGTTGATTTTGTAATTTCCCACTTTGGAGTGCCTTGCTCTGTCTTTAAGAGTCTCTCTCTCTCTCTCGTTATAACTTGTCTCTGTACTGTTTATCATTACATGCTGGAAACCTTAAAAGTTTGCTTTTCTTTCTTTCTCTTTTCTTCTCCAGTTCTTGTTGGGAAACATCTTTCTGTTCGAAGGGAAAGAAAGGCATTTTAGTTTTTCTAAGGGGATGAGATCAATTTGGTTTATTAACACAATTGCAAGACATGTGTGTAGAGGGAATGACCACCTCTACAATTGATGGCACACAAGTATAGAGGCAGTGAACCTTCTGGAAAGCTCTCAGAGCTGTACTTTAAGAGTGAAGCCAGGAGTTCATTCTTTTAACTTTACTCAGTTACTGTTGGAAAAAGATCAGGTTTCCTGAAATTCATGTTGTCTGAAAGGATAATTTCTTTTTTGGTTTCATGGTGTAACCCTGGTTACAGTCTGGACTTTAAACAGCTTATTTATTCATACTTCATGTGTGTGAGTGTTTGCCTGCCTGTATGTATGTGCATCACATGTGGTCTTCATGCCCATAGAGGTCCAAAAATGGCATTAAATCCCCTACAGATAATTGTGAGCCACCATGTGGGTGCTTGGAACTAAACCTGGGTTCTTTTGAAGAACAGAAAGTGTTCTTAACTACTGATCTCAGCTCTTTAGCACCTGGTTCAAGCTTTGTAGCTCTGTCATTGTCATGTATATGTTTGGTTCTCTGCTTTGAATTACAGATCCCACTCTGACATCTCCAGAACCAGAACCAACAACCAACGTACCTTTCACTGCTTGGCTTTCTTCAGCCTAGAGCAACTTTTGTTTTTTATGTTTATTTATTACTTCAAGTTACATAACTTTATTTGGGTAAGTGGAGAAAAATAAATACAATTTAAATTCAGTCTTTTGATCTTTAAGTAAGAAGGCTATTTATTATAGTGGTAATTAGGAATGATAGAGGATATGGGTGGTAAAAGCAGGTAGATATCCAGCATTTGCTTGCCCAATATTGCTTAACCTTAGTAAGTGAAGAAACAAAGGAAGTTTTAAAAGGAGATTATAGTCTGTACATAAATCTTTCTTGTTGAAACTGGTACTTCCAGAATGCCAGCTTGTCAAAAGACACATTGCAGGGAGGAACTCAGTTTGTAAGTACTTTCCAGCCTTCACATCTGTAATCTGGACAGCCTGCCTCTCTGGCTCAGGAGCCAAAGGAGATGGAATCAAGCCTGCCAAGACAGTAAAAGTCTTTTTAGGACTGTGATATGTTAGATAAACAAACAATTTTCCTTCTGTTCCCCATCCCATAAATAACATGCTGACTCTGACTTATTTTTGTGTGCATCTCAGAATATAAAATCTTTTATTAACTTCATAGTAATGAGGCCTATTCATCTAATTGATTACCTTTCTACAGGACAAATACCTAGAACATTCAGGTAAGGAAAGGCCAGGAGAATTGAAAAAAGATGAGTAGAGCCCCTGGGTTGATTAAATCACTCAAACAATATTCCATTTGCATTTTAAAGCATCATATGCATTGTGATTAAAACCCAAAAATATTAGTAGAAATGGTAATAATGATAATTGTTGTTTTAAATTTTGTGTCTAGAAGTTCCATGAAATTTTTGTACCCTAAGATTTTTAGGTACATTAAACCAAGGGACGGTGAAACATTTCAAGTTTACTCATTAAGAAAGGCATTGTTGTATGGAACAGAGAATGGGTCAGCTGACTTCCTTCACATTAAAATATGAGTGTTACCATTCACATCAGATCTGTAAAATGTTCACTTATTATTGGCTTTATCCCGAAGAAGATGCTGTTTCATTTAGCTTCATAAATCACACAAGGAAAAAACAGTCAGGCAAAAGGCTTGCATTATGGACTCATTCAATTAGATATTCTGGAGGGCATTATTGCTTTAGGCCTGAAAGTGGAACAGCATCTCAGTAGAAATTAAAAACATAAAGGAATGTGTTCAGGTAATTGCTTATTAAATTTTCAAACCCCAATGACAATAACAAGTTTAAATTGATTGCTCAATATGTTTAAACTAGATGATGTGGAATATATAACCAGGCTGCACCAGCGAGGCCTAGAGTAAACCTTATTGAATAGTTAAGTACAGCAATATCTTCTTGCCTCTGGGACTTGGAAAAAATTCAATAAGGCTGGCTGGGATAGTGCAAATTAAATTGTTACTAGCAAGTACAACTCTCTCTAGTTTGTAGTGATCCTAGATCATGGGTTATCGAATTAGCTTTAGTCCTCAGCAATAGGAAGCAAGATGCTGTTCCTGCTTCTGGAGTACATGCAGTGTCAGTTGGGGTTTTCCCTCGGGAATCCCCCCTGGTTTCCCACTTGTTCACCTCACCACTCATGCATGTGCTGGAACCCAACCTCAGCTTCATTGTGTAATGAAGACTTTGGTCTTTCAAGGCCTAATCAGGCACTGTTACTGCTTTCAGAGGAGCTATGATATATTATCAGAATTCCTTCCATGAATATTCTACTTAGAATCTGGGGAATTCCTATGTCAACTGACACTCAAAATGCTTCACTTACCTAGAACTTTTAAACTTGAGACTCCCCATTTTCATCATGGATTCTATATACTCTGTAATCTGTAATGATGTGTAAAATTTAATGTCTGAATGTTTTTGTTTTTTTGGTTGTTCGAGACAGGGTTTCTCTGTGTAACAGCCCTGGCTATCCTGGAATTCACTCTGTAGACCAGGCTGGCCTCGAACTCACAGAGATCCACCTGCTTCTGCCTCCCAAGTGCTGGAATTAAAGTCGTGCACCACTATGCCCAGCTAATGTCTGAATTTTTAATTTTCACTCATATAGGAATATTAGAAAT
This sequence comes from Lophiomys imhausi, assembly GCA_907164525.1. Taxonomy (NCBI): domain Eukaryota; kingdom Metazoa; phylum Chordata; class Mammalia; order Rodentia; family Muridae; genus Lophiomys; species Lophiomys imhausi. The sequence goes on from CAJQZJ010000222.1 coordinate 719,007, forward strand.
TAAACAAATAGTCAGAAAATCTCTTACATTGCTTCTCAGTGTATTTGTTTGTTCCTTATATTATTTAATAGTGTATGGAATCATGTTCTGAAGACTTTTGTCAAATATGTAAACAGTAATTACAGTATCTGTTCACTTGAATCTAAAGAACATAAAGTTAGGAAGTTAAAAATAATACATTTATATCAGCTTTTAGAAATAAGAGCTGATAAATATGAAAACTAAGTTCCCATAGCATTGGTCCCCTTGTTAATCTGGGACTTAGTACTATTAGTTTTCTCTCTTAGTTTTATGCCCAGGAGAGACTGGGAATTGAACTGTGATATATAGAGAAGGCTGCTCTGTATATAGTCTCTGTGATGGGAAAGTTTATTGTGCACTCCCAGAGACTCTTAAAAACTGAGCAGTGAAAACACATCACAGGGAAAAGGAATGAGGGTTGGACTGGAGAATGGTCATTAGGAGGAAGGGATAATAGAAAAGAAAGAACTGGTCCATATAGGAGAACTGCCCTACACACTGAACTTTTGAAGGACTTTAAATCAAAACTGGATTTGCTATAGTCTTCTTTCATAACTTCAGATCCTGATTACAATGAGATATAAGTGAAATTCATAAGCACATTTTCTTGGTAAGGAGATTCATTTTGTTTGGTTTTGGCTTTTCTACTTTTCTTGCAGACTTTTGGGAGTGCTCAGTAGTAATCAATGATTTTCTTAGACTTTTATTTGCCTACACGCCCAACTCTGGTGGTTGCACATCATAGCCATCATGCGTTGGTTAGATGGTCTTACTGTGCTGTGGTAATAAACAACTTCTAAAAATAAGCAATAAGATCACAAATGTTTGTTTCTTTCTAGGGCATAGGTCAACTGATATTCTGTACTGGGAACTGTGCTATTTACACAGTATCTATTTTGACCTTGTTGGCAAATTGCACTCTTCTCTTAAGAAACAAACAAACAAACAAAAATCCACCTCGCTTCATACTTCACTGGGCACAGCTCATATATGGCCATGTCAAGATAACAGAAAGATGTTGGGTATGAGTGCATGTATTCTAGAAGGTCAGAAATATTTTATGGAGAATAGAATTAACTATTCCAATTGGTATTTTCTGAAGACACTGAGGAGGGATATCTGCCTTTGAATGGCTTATGATCACAGTAGGTGACGAAAAGAGCATATATGAAAATAATAATGTAGCAAAATTAGTAAAATTGACACATCCCAAAGAAATCTCCAGGAGGGTGTGGTCTAATGAGGTAAGTAACTGTTTGAACACTATGTTCCTGTTGTTTAATAGTTGCTTAACATTGCACATGAGAGACTTACTCATATGGATGACTCAATTTCTTCATTCCAAATAGGGGGGTGACTGATAATGCTTTTTTTAGTAACTATTCAGTCAGATTTCTGCAAGATAATGTGTACAGTGTTCTTAAATAGTATATTTTTTAGTATTAATGTGTACAAACTATTCATTCATAGACTTGCCACCGAGGATCTTGGGTGACAATGATTTGCAGAGTACAGTGGGTTGACTACTCAATATATTTCACAAATAAGAACCAAGAAGAAAATGAATAGACTCTAAGAGCCAGATTGAGACCATAAAGGGCTGTTGGGGAAGGAAAAGAAGACCTGGTGATTGTATGGAAAATCCTTCTCTTATAGCAAGCCAGGACCCCAATGGAAGATTTTACATGTGAGATTTCAAAGTATAGGAAAATCAACTTGTCAGAAGTATGTATGAAACATTGAGGAAGTTACAGTGCAGAGAAGAAACTACCTGTATAACAGGGGGAACAGTGGTAGAATGAGCAGAAGATCTAGAAGATGGTTCACCTAATAGGAAAACGTGGAATCTATTTAATTGTGGTTATCTGATTGTAAGGTAATGGGTGGGGGGGAAGAGTGCGTAAACACAACACAGCATGCTAAAGCTGACTGATTACGTAATTTCCCATCATTTGACATATCACAACTCCATATAGTACCCAGATGCAACTTGCCTCATTTCTTGATGCTATTCAAAAAGTCAGAAGGGGCTCACAAAGTTAAGTATATTGGCTTGTCTATTCCTTGGAGAAAATGACAAATAAGGGGCCATCCGCTAAAGAGAACAAAAGCCAAGAAAGAAGTGAAAACTAGTGCAGCCAGTGAAGCCAATCAGCTGGGAGTGAAGAACCAATGTGAATTCAGTTGCTACAGCAGCAGTAACTCCAGGACTGGGAGCATAACAATGACAGGGTTCACTAGCAGGCAGTTGAGCAATAACCACTGCTGGCAGGTGTATTTAAAGCTGCTTTAGATCACAATGTGAAATTGAAGCATGGATTCGTGGAACATTTTAATGACAGTCGAACCCGTGAAAGCCATAGAATGGCTTCCAACTAAATTATAGATTAATTTTGGGCATAAAATGTGCTAGAGTCTGCCTTGGTCACCAGGAATTGAAGATAAAGTCAAGGCATTGTGCTTCTGGAAGACTCATGATGGTTGAGCTGATGAGTGTTTAAGTAAACATGAAATGAAGAGGTACACTTTGTTTTTAAGCCTCACACCTATAGTAAAAAGAATGCTTTGATCTGAGGGTTACGACAAGCACACTATTTAAGAACCCTAACAGATTTCCTTGCTGAGAGAAACAGGTTTACATCTCTCTATTTTGTTTCTCTTTGATAAAGGAAACTTTTCCGGCAGCGTTTTCCCTTGTAGCTTACAGAATGAAGGACAATTTGTTGTTTATACTAGTTAAGATTAGTATACATAGTCCAAATAAATAGTGTGATGTATTTAGGAAAGGTGACAGTGTATACATCACCAATGCTCCCTATGGTTTAGAGTGTCTAAGTGTGTCTGAAAGCACAGACTCCTCAGCTAAAGAACAGTTGATAATTCCTTAGCATTTATCTGATTTCTGGTTGTTTCTGATTCTTAAGCTTCTGGTTTTTTGTTGTTGTTTGTTTGTTTGTTTTGCTTATAAATGCAGCTTTGTGTTCTCCTTTAAACATGAGAGATTCCTTTGCTCTCTTCTCCTTGCTTAGATGTATGGTCCTGAAAAACAGCAGTGGGTAGTGTTCTGTTGGGGTAGTGTTAAGCATTCTAAATGTTAATTAATTGGTCCTGCTTGCTGTCTGTTACTTACATTGACTCTGATTGATTAAATAAAATGCCGAGGCCTGAGATGGGGGAAAGACAGAGAAAGGTGGGACTTCCTGCGATTAGGAAAGGAAGCCTGCACTTTAGACAGAGGATTAAAGACATTCCAGCCAGCAGCAGGAAGAAGAAGGAATTCCAGCCATGAGCAGCAGGAAGGAAGACACATGCCATGGGTTAGGCAAAAGAACCTCATTCCACATGGCCAGGAACATTGGCATGGCATGGAAAATGGCAGTCCAAGGGGACGTATGTATATATGGGGTCATATTTGGTTAATAGAATTATGAGCTAGCTTAGATGGGCTAAGATTGCACAACTCAGGCCAAGGCTTGTTAAAATCCATGTTGTCTCTGTGTGCTCATTTATAATGACTGCTTAAAGAATAACGGCTGCCAAACCAATTAACAATAATATAAATACTGGACAAATAATTTAATTAATTCTTTCTATAAATGGCACCCAATGCAATTTAATTAAATTTTTTTACAGTGTTCACTCATCTTGCCGAACCCTGTACTAGCGTGATTTTCTGTTCTTTAAAATTAAAAGGGGGAGCTGATGGGGGAAAAGATATTCCTTAAATTAAAAAAAAAAAAGGAAGAGGATGGGGGAGTGTGGGAGGGGGAAGAGGGTGGGACAGAAGACGGCAATAGAAAGGGGATTGTGATTGAGATGTAACTTGAAGAAATAAAAAATTAAATAATCAAATTAAAAAAAAAACAAACAAGACAAAAATGAAGCCAGTTCCTTGCCAATGACCTAACTCTGCCTGGATTTTTCTCTCCTATTGGTGCACATGTCAGAAGCTGAGCCGTCTTCTCCAACAGGTTCCTTATGTTCTTGGGGCACATATTTAACTTTCCACCCTTCTTCAGGCTCTCGTTTCTACATCCAATTTAAGTGAGGTGAGATGCTGTGAATTTTTGATCTTATGTTCATTCATGTAGCATAGTCTGTCTTTCTCACAGTACCTGAGGTAACATGTGTTGACCTCATGGGAACACTTTTTGTTATACTCTATCACTGTTAATTGTCCATTGCCTAATATAGTCCTTTCTCATTCTCTCTCTCTCTCTGTCTCTCTCAGAACTCCCTATATACAGGTGACCTTGAGTTTCCCCTCCTTTTTCCTTCACTTCTCAGGTGCTAGGCTCATAGGATATTCCACCATGCCCAGTTTACAGGGTACTGAGGACTGAACCCAGGACTTCATGCATCGTAGGCAAGCACAGTACCAATTGAGCTACATCCACAGCCCCAGATACCTTTTGCACGATGATAGCATATAAGCAGGCACAGACGTGGGAACACGTCTATAGAACTAGTGAGTGATGTTCTCAAGTCATTTGAAATGTGCGGAGTGGTGAGTGCCTTCATTTCTCAGCTGTGAATAGAAGAAGCATGGTTCACTGGCTATACTTTGGCCAGTTTTGCTGCTTAGCTTTCTGCCCAGCATTAAGCCTGGGCACGTTTTCTCTACTTTTTCGAGAGGAAGAAGGGCCCTTATGGTCCCTCCTATCTGTCTTGTTTCATGAATTTGTATGGCCAGAATCACTTCTAAATATTTTCTCTCTTTCATTTTTTTTTGTAGATTATAGTATAATTACATCATTTCTCCTTCCCTTTCCTCCCTCTAATTCCCTCATATATCCCTCCTCACTTGCTTTCAAATCCATGGCTTTTTTCATTAACTGTTTTACACACACACACACACACACACACACACACACACACACACACACGCAAAATATATTTTGTATAAACACACATATATGTAATAACATATGCAAATATATGTATGCATTATTTGGATTTTTCATATTAAGACTATAATTAAGAAAGGCAATGTAGTATAAACTTGTAACCTCATCTACTTGAGAGGATGAGTCAAAGGGATCACAAGTTCAAGACCAGTCTTGGTGATTTAGTGAGATCTTCTCTCTTATTAAAAAGTAAAAGAAGGAAATATAATTCAATAGTATGGAACTAGCCAGGTAAGTTTTAGGCCATAGGTCCAGTCGCCATAAACACAAGAACAAAGAAAATACCTACAACTTAAAATAAAGGACAAAAAATACAAGAACATTTCTGAAGTGCCTTAGTCGATGGAGGACTAAGACACTTGGCAATCCAAGAGTGCAGCTTCATTTTCTAGGAAAAAAGATTACCAATTGAGTGTTTTCATTTATTTAAAGTTTAACTGTTGTCATACATATACTGAATGTATATATTCATATATATACTAAATTATTATATTATATAATAGTATATAAAATTCAACTAATTATATAAAACTATCAAAGGAATCAGGAGGCTCCAGTTACAAGATGGCACAGTCAGTCTCTCAATAGCAACCTTCCAGGAGGGATGCATTCCAAATGCAACTTTATCTCTTTGTAATATGCAGTAAGTGACATATAGAATGGCACCTGAAGTCTCACTGAAAATGTAACAGTGCTCTCTCTCATCAATGTTCCCTTTATCACTAGGACTCTTCCCTTCAACTGAAAAAACTATATATATATATATATATATATATATTAAATATAACAAGATTTTGCCATAGTACTTACGAATTGTCATTTTAAGGTATCTTGTCTTTAGGATAAAATCCAGAGGAGCGGTTATTCCTTCTACCTATTCATGGGGCATATTCTGTCAATTTTCTGTTTCTTTTTCTTATACTTCTCTGACCTGTTTCTTTTTTCCCAGCAACATTTTTACAAGTGAAATTTTGGTCCCAATGTGTAAAGCAATTGTACAAGTACACTTTGACATCCATCATTTCCCTAGGAGAAGTAACTTGGACAAATATTTGAGGCTAAACACCAATTAGAATGGAAAATGCTTAGTGTGAAGGCTACTTTTGTCTGAGTTCCTCCTGAGTCTGCATTCTGGTGGGGAGGCAGGTGAGCCTTGCAGTATTTTCACAGTTAATTTATGTCTTCTCTGCTTATCGTGAAAAATGTTTTTTTTTAAACATGAGTACAACCCCTAAACATGAGTACAAAGCCAACAAAAGTATTGTAAGTATTCTTTTTTTTTTTTTTTTTTAAAGATTTATTTATTATGTATACAGTGTTCTGTCTGCAGGTATATCTGCAGGCCAGAAGAGGGCACCAGATTTCATTATGGATGGTTGTGAGCCACCATGTGGTTGCTGGGAATTGAACTCATGACCTCTGGAAGAGCAGCCAGTGCTCTTAACCGCTGAGCCATCTCTCCAGCCCTTGTAAGTATTCTTTAAGCAAAAATAAACTGTATACTTTGGTCTTGATTGGCTTTCTTTTCTGATACAACCACAGAAAGTCCCCTGTCTGCAAGCAGGTTAGATGATGGCTGATACAGTGGAGAGGCCTATGACACACAGGAGCATCTGGTAAGGGAGAGAGGAGGAAAATCAAAGTAGGGTTGAGAGTAACCACATCCACCAGAAGCCTCAGGGATGCACAGGTCTGGGTAGCATCTCCCATTCTCCCACCAAGATAATTCTGCTCCACTGAGTTTCACATCACCTTTCTTTTTTTTTTTTAATAAACCATTTTAATTGCTTATTTGAAAGAACCAATTATTCATCAAATCCAACTTTCTCAGGAAATTTCAGCGCATCATTCACATGCTCAGGTTCCACTTCTAAGTCCATTTGTACCACATCCGCAGTTGTTTCCTCTTCCAGAGTCCTGAACTCCTCAAAGCTCTCCAGAAGGCTACGACTAACTTCTCCCAGATTTCTCCTATTCCTATTGACATTCTCATCTCCTCCCACAACTCACAAGTGTCCTTCATGGCATCTAGAATATGAATGGTTTCCAGATTTTCAATGTGTATTATTCAAATCCATTAGAAGGATAATTATGGCAGCCCTCACTTCATAAAGCATATTTCTTAAGTAATAAGAAGTGGAGGCTAAGATAACTCCTTAATCCACCGAAGGTAAAATGGATGCATGTTAGAAGACATGAAAATAACCTGAGTTCCATTACATATCCATCAGCACTCTTGGATAATCAGATACATCATTAATGAGAAACAATATTTTGAAAGGTGTCTTTTGTCTTTCTTCTGAAAAGAAAGAATTTTGGAATACTCAGTAAGCCATGTCATAAACAGATGTACTGTTATCTACCATTGAATGTACCATGTATTTATTTATTTATTGGTTTTCAGTTTCTTTTTTTAATATTTATTTATTACTTCAGGTAACATCTCCATCACAGTGTCCTCTTTCTACCCCTCCCAGTCCTACCCTCACACCCTCTACCCCCATCCCTTCCATCCCACTCCTCTGGAGTGGAGTGTCCCTACATAACAGTCCCCTGCCCCAGTTAAGCAGTCATATGAGGGCCAAGAGCCTCCTCATACACTGGGGGCCTACAAGGCAGCACCACTAGGGAAAAGTGTCTCATTGATAGGAAACAAAGTCTATGTTCATGTTCCGTTTGGTGCATTGGCTATAGCATAGTTATGCTGTACTATATGGCTAAAATATGATTATAAGTGAATAGATGCCATGTGCATCCTTCTGAGCCTGGGTTAGCTCACTCAGGATGAGCTGTGCTAGTCCCATCCATTTGGCTGCAAATTGCATGATTTCATTGTTTCTAATGGCTGAGTAGTATTCCATTGTGTAGATGTATCACAGTTTTTTAATCCATTCTTTGGTTCAGGGACATCTGGGTTGTTTCCAGTGTCTAGCTATTACAAATAAGGCTGCTATGAACATGAGGAAACTTCCTTGTGATTCGCTGAACAGAAGGCCAACAACACATCACCTTTCTTTACTGTCTTCCATATGTTATTATGATCATTATATCAGAAAGCAACCCGTCTTCAGCAGCAGGCTTTCTGTTCCTTCTTCCTATACATGTGGCATAGTCTATCAATTTTCTGTTTCTTTTTGCTTATACTTCTCTGACCTGTTTCTTTCTTTTCTTTTCTTTCTTTTTTTTTTTTTTGCCCAGCAACAGTTTTACAAGTGAAATTTTGGTCCCATTGCATAAAGCAATTGTACAAATATCCTCTGACATCCACTATTTCCGTAAGACAAGTAACATGGACAAATATTTCAGATTAAACATCAAGATCTCCATCCATGAGCTATTTTATGGTCAGTCTGTTTCTGTCACCCAGAGATGAAAACACAACCTTCAGATCTGCAGAGGGAGGGGGTAGATAGTTGGGTTTCCCAACTGGCATAAAAGGAAGTTGGTTCTCCAGAAGTCCCAGTGGCGTATAGTCTCAAGATGGAAGCATGTGGTTAAATTAGCCTTTGCTTGGGTTAAAAACAGAATGAGAAAACATCACACCAGGAGCCACAAAAGCTCTCATATGCCATCATGGGGTCCCTCATTGCAGATAGCAGCAGGAGGGCCACCACATGCCATGACCTCCATGAGGAAATGGCAGTCAGAAACAAATGGAGAGAAAAAAAACAGAAATTCTATTGCATTTTAAAATACATTATGTGGACATTGCTCTTCAGTCAGGACTTGCATTCACTTTTTCCGTGATCTAAAGAATCTTCTTTGTAATACTATTATGTATTCTAAAGTATATTTACATTAGTTTTGTTTGAAGAGCTCCATGTTTTGGCTTCATATTAATTTCTGTCTCCAATAAGCAGAGGGCTGGAAATACCTGCTCTGTATCCTAAGTGACCCTATCTATGCAAGCTTGGCAGGTCTGTTACCACATTTCTGCTTTGACCCAGCACAGGAGGGGGTGGCCAGAGAGCTGCAGACAAGCCGATAGGAGCTGACCACACAGAGGTCCAGCCCTTTCAATTATAAGTCTCTATTTGTTCATTCTTCTTACTGTTCATGGTTGTTTTTTTCTCTGTCTGGCAAGAAGAAACTATTTCTTACATCTATTTGGGCCATTAGAATGTGAAATCAGAGTCCCCTGAGGAGGGATCAGACACAGCAGACAGTGTGAACTGTAAGCCCCACCACAGGCTTAGACAGAATGAGATCAAATGTCTTTGGCATATGGTGGGAGGATTTTCTGGTCCTGATATTAGAAGTGTTAGCAAGAAGGGGGTAGGAGGTGGCAGGAAAGAGAAGAAGGATACAGGAAAGAGGGTTTTCTTTCTTTCTTTCATTTTTTTTTTTTTTTGGTTACAGATAATTTGCCATGCATGTTTCTGAGTTTCAAATTTTTCTTTTATGATGTACATTAAAAATAACATGACATTTGATTTAGATCCATGGAACAAAGGACAAACAATGTCAGAAATTATAATAGCAATTCTGTTGCATGTTTAAAACTTAGAGATAATGTGAAAAAATTAGGAAAAGGAAAGGCAAGCAGATTAGCTAGAAAAATGTGCACTGTGAATGGGAGGAGATTGACTGAGTACATACCAGCACTCCTAAAGAGTGGATTTGAAGATGCTCAAAGCACATGATGTTCACACGATAACTTAGGCCTCAGCTGCCTCAATTAGGTATGAAGAGAGTGACAGTGAATACCATCATGGCCACACTAGGACAGGCTCATTGGCTCATTCTATTGAGTGAGTGCACAATTGTCCACACAACACACACACACACACACACACACACACACACACACACACACACACAGAGAGAGAGAGAGAGAGAGAGAGAGAGAGAGAGAGAGAAACAGACAGACAGAAGACAGACAGGCACTGTAAAAAATAAACTAATTAAACTATTTAGCCAGTATTTATATTATATTTAATTGGTTTGGCGGTGTAAATCCTTAACCCGCCATTATAAATGAATACACACAGACACTGGGTGGATCTTAACAAGCCTAGGCCTGGGTTGTGCAATCCTAGTCCATCTTAGCTAGCTTATAATTCTATTACTCAAATATAACCCCATGTATACATACGTCCCTTTGGACTATTAGTCTCCATGCTAAGCCGATGTTCCAGGTCACATGGAAGGATCTTCTTTAATCTACCCCCATGGCATGTCTTCCTTGTTTACTCCTGGCTTCTTCTCCAGCGACTTCTTTCCAAGATTCTCTGTATCTCTCTAAAAAACCTACAAACCTTCGTCCTGCCTACCTCTGTCTTTGCCCAATCTTCAGGCCTCAACATTTATTTAACCAATCAATCAGAGTCAATTAAGTAACAGACAGCAAACAGGACCAATTAACATTTAGAATGCTTAGCATCACCCCATCTCACACACACACACACACACACACACACACACACACACACACACACAC
>CAJQZJ010000222.1:729384-769060 GCA_907164525.1 Lophiomys imhausi
ACACACACACACACACACACACACACACACACACACACACACACACAATGACAGACACACACACAGAGACAGACAGACAGACACACACACCTTTTTGTTGTTGTTGTTGTGGCTTAGTTTCTTGATTACACTCTTTTGAAAGCAGTACATAGAAAAGTAAAGATTTAAGATTCAAGTCACCCCCCCCACACAAGTTTTTCTTAAAATTTTTAACATATGTAGAGATAATGAGGTAAAACTACAAATCTAGAAAATAATTTTTCAAAATAAGTAATTGCATATGAATGAATATCAACATTTTTCTAAATACAAGTATCTCACTCAAATTTATAAGAAGTGTTTTTAGAATATTTGTGGTGCATTGTAAGTATTCATTTGTCAAAGCAAGGGAGAAAATGTCTTATAATAATACATTATAGATAACTTTTCTCAAGCTAGGCCTGTGATATTTGCTGATGGCAGTAACAAATATTTTCTATTGCTTTCAGTTCTATAGAATTTGTAGCCTTTAATTAAATTATTTTTTTCTCCAAATTTCCATGTTCATGATAAACTTACATAATGATTCGCTGATATTTTCCCCCTTTGGAAGGGGCACTTAGATGCATAGTTTTAAACTTAAATTGGATTTAAAAAAACCCTAAGTTTTCTATTGTAATAAACTCTACTGATTTCATGCCTTCTTTCATCAAAATCACCTGTATTAGTGAGGAAACAAGATCATCTTTCAATAAAACACAACCTCAAGATGAAAACTGGACTGTTTTCTAGGTTTGACCCTTTCAAGGGTCATGGCCAGTATGGTGCTCAAGAGTGTTATTTAAGAGTTTTAACAGCCAATTCAGCAAAAGGTCCAACCAATCAGAACTGAGAAAAACTCACCAGTGCTGAAACTGTTGTGTCCCTGATGTGGCAGACATTAACTCATGAGTTGCCTTAATGACTGTGCTATGAAGAAGCCTCTTCAAGAGGCACAGGCTAGCAAGCAGGGTTACTCAGATATGATCACTATTCTTGCATTATTTTGAAATGGCCTTATGGGGTCTGAATATATGTCAGCCATCTGCCATCCCTGAGTATGTCATTGAGAGACCTACTTGTTCCTCAACTGCTTGTAAGAGCTGCAGTTTGTGAGTGATTTAGCACCTTGATTTCCGAGTGTGATTTTTGGACCAACAGCAGCACAGTTTCACTTAGGACTTCTTACATAGACCTAATCTTCGCCATACCCAAGATCCCCAAACCCCAAATATGCATTTTAACAGGTAAGACTTATGTAATATATGCTTGAGAAGGTTGGGTAGCACCTACATTCTGGCTGGTCAAGGAGTAGATAGGAGTTTATTAGAAGATTTTAGTTCAGACCACAGACTAAGAAGCACTTTAGAAATATACAAGGCTAGACTTTGTCTTATAAGAATCTACTTTTGGGGTGGGATTCAAGCCGTAGCAGGATTCTTTAAAACCTCACTTGGCTTGGTGACTGCTTTGTGCATACAAGGCAAAAATAATTTACATATCTACCTGTTGTAATCAGAGTAAGTATATATATATATATATATATATATATATTTCTCTCCATTTTACATATGGGTAGAAACACCTGGAAGCTACCTATCAGGAGTGTTAAGTAACCAGCAGACAGGATTCCTGTGAACAGACATTTTTAGGTTGTGGTTTTATGCCAATTTTTCTTAAAACTACAACAGTCTATGAAATACGTAGAAGGAATCTGCTATTGTTAATCTGATAGTGTCAGTAATAAACAATTTCTTTTATAAGGTAACTGATGTATGTCAGGCTTTCATCATATGCCACTGAAGGTCATTCATTCATTAATTTAATATATCATTCAATACATGCACACTGGTCACCATTAGCATGAGTGGCAAGAAGGACCTGAATCAATGTTTACAGTAAATTCTTTACTCTGCTGTTTTTCACTCAAGAAATTGTGGGTAGCTTCTTTTCTGTTCAAGCTGAAAAATTAGGTACCACATATTACAGCATAATCTGTATATATATTCTTTAATAACAGAGAATCTATCATGTATTAAAGTGAAACTTTTATATAACATAGATGTCTCTGTCAGCTTCCCGAGAACAAATAGATCTCTCAATCCAACCACCATGCTATTGGTCACACTCTATATTTCTCAGCCACCGGAGTCTTACACTGTCTACTGGGGAAGAAAAAAAGGGTGTATTTTTGCCAACACTAAGGAATTACCCAGCAAAGCAACTCACCTTAGCTATGAATTTCTGAGGCTATGCATACCATGTGTGGTTCCCAACGAGAGCTGTCTTGTACTTGCTTATGGTGTCTAACTCTCTGAACTTCATTTGTGTGTGTATTTCTGCATATTTTATTGGTAGTCTAAACTGTGGGTTAAATTTTGTGAAATTTAGTAGTCAATCAAGAAATGTTTTTTACTCTCTCTCTCTCTTTTGTGTTTAGAGCAGAGACTTCTTATTGTAAATAAGCCCTTCTTTGTCACCTACCAGGCTACAGATTTGAGAACAAAGATTGTCTTAACCAAGTTGCATATCCAAGTTGGTTCTCTGTTCCTTGAAGTTCTGAAGACCCTACTCTTCCACACAGATGCAGTTGCCATTGGGTGACTATGAACAAGTCAGATCTACCTAAAGCCATCTTTTGCTCTCAGTATGGGATTAATTCACACTTGATAACACTTTCTCATATGGACTGTGGATTCTTTTTCTTAATATACAAAAATCAATCAGTAATCCAGGAGAGAGGAAAATCTAGCAACTCTTTCCCAGAGGAGCATCTAAGCTTCTTTCTCACATTCATAAAATAACTCCCAAATACCAAAAATTCCTATAAAATGACTGTATGATTATCTCAACCAGCCTGTCTTTTCTTGTCCTCTACCAACATGACATTCAGTTATTGATTAAACTGGTTCCCACAAAAAGCAATTGTTCCCACAAAAGGTGTGACACCTTACTTTAGCTGCTGTTTACTGGGTCTACAGAAGCAATCTGTACATATATAGTTAAATTCCATCTTTAAAATGCCTGCAACAGTTTTCTATATAAGTTTCTGTTTTTCATATTTAAAAAAGTTTGGAGAATTTCTGCACATTCCCAGACACTCTTATATGAGAGAACTGGTGTTCAGATTTTTGTTGTTGTTGCTGTGTAAGGAACTGTGGGGTAGCTTTCATTCGAGAGATTGTTAGTATGGATATTTAACCTGAAAGCCTTTCTATCCCTTAATTATGCAGAAGAAATGTAAGAACTGTAGCCTTGTTAGTCTCTCTCTCTCTCTCTCTCAAGAATGTTCAAGAAATACATGCAGAAATGAACAGAATGAAAGGCTATATGTTTGTAGAAGGAAACTTACCTAAGAAGTCTATCAGCATTTTGTTTTAAATAGTCAGGTGGTGGAAATATCAGTTGTATGGAGCAGACCGTACATGGAACCAGAGGGGTAAGAGATGTGTCTTCATTCCCAGTACCATCCCTTACTCACGTGGTTATCTAGAAGCAAATTATTTCTTTATGGGCCTCAGTAAGAATGCAGTAAAATTCATGTGAACATGCTTAATAAATGTCAATGCTCTATGCATCCTAAGACTTGGGGAAACTGTTGAATAACAGGTAATGTGAATATATACATCAGAGTTCTCTGAAAGTACCCTAAGCCTCTTTTCTAAACTTGGGAAATTGATGTACAAATAAGAGTTATCTTTAGCATCTCCTTCACTTTACCCTCAGTAAGCTGCCCACCAAAAGTCTTGTTGATCTTAAACCGAAAATCTCTCAATTTGTCCAGTTTTCTTCATATGTGCTATCAGTACCTGCATCTATCTATGACCTTTTTCTACAAAGACTGCAGCAACAGTTTCTTAGGTAACCCTCCCCCCACCAATCATTTGTTTCATATTGTCCAGGCTTCATATTGTAGCCAGAGTGAGATGTTTCCAGAGATAAATATTTAGATGACCCTTTCTAGATCATCAGTTAAGACATTTGAAGTAGATGACATCACCTTTGAACTCTGCAGAGCATCACCACATCCATGAGTGAGTGAGAGAGAGAGAGAGAGAGCTACTCTCACTCAGGCTCTTTCACAGTTCCTTATCCCTCATCCTTGAAAATGATGCACTTCTCATCATAAACCTTCACCTGTGTGTTTTTCTGGCCTGGAATATTCTTCTTGCCCATGTTTGTTGTTTATCTCTTCCTTTGTGAAACCCCACTTCAAAGTTCCCCTCTGGCCTCCGAGATACCCTTTCTAACATGGAGAAGTCTCTGCTTCACAGCTCTACATTTGCATATGAGGGTTTTGGAATTGGCATCTGTTTGCTGCTTTTCCTTACCTTTTCATTTCCTCACGTGATGACTAACTGCTTAAATAAACACTTTTTGGCTCACTGACTGTATAAATAAATGTAATGGATATATGATCCTATATCTCAAGAGTCTTTTGATGTATTAACAAAGAAAAGACATATGTGTAAACAAGCACTCAACCTTCAATAATGAAATAGCTATAGGTGAATTTATTTCTTACTTACTGCATTTATGGCATTGTGCTAAGTAAGCCCTTCAGAAATATTTTATTTATTTTTACAACTAATTTTAGACATGGATGTTATTATAAGTTTATCATTGACTCATATCTTGGTCTATTTTCTGTTGCTATAGCAAAATATTGGAAGCTATGTTTTATAAAGAAAAGAGGTTTACTTAGCCTTACATTTTTGGAAGCTGGAATACCAATGTATACAGACACATGGAGTGTTGTGGTGCCACCATGCAGAAACTCTGTTTGACAAACAAGCCATTCCACATGTGTGCTGCTCTACATGCTCTTTGTAACTTCAAGGGCCCCCAGGATGTCACACTTGGGCAAGCTGATGAATAGCTGCTAGCACTTTCAGCTAAGAGACCAAAGTCTGTACCTCAACATTATGGAAGCTTGAAGAGTAACATCATGACACTGGGTGACTTTCCTGTAATCCTTCTGAAGGTCTGACTGTCTTCATGAAGACCTCCTCTATGGAGGTTCACAGCAGGAAAATATACTACTGAGCTGTCTAATTAACAGTTATCGTCATGTAACAATGGACCTTTAAAGTAATGTTCAAACACAAAGAGAACCTCCTAGGCAAGGTTCTAAGGTCAAGATTATCCTAACGGATTTGTGCAGGGGCAGTTTAATCCTAATGAAGAACAAAATGATTTTCCTATGCTAGAATATACAAAAGACTTTGCCTCAAGATCTTCCCACATCTGTTTCTTAGAATGTGAAATGAAAAAGAAAAAAATTAGCTTAAGTGAGCTGATCCATGGACAGCAGGCATGAACACAGGTGACAAAGCCTTTACTATACTGGTTTTCCAATTCAGATATAGAAAACTGATTTTTTGCAGAGGCTGTTCTTATTTTCTTATGGGGGAAGTCATCACTCACTTCTAATAAAACTTAGAGTCCCACCTCCCAATAAATACCACTTGATTTTATGAAAGCTGCAATACAAATGGCTGTTTTCTGACACCTGGATCACACTATACTTGGGAGTTTTCCTAAGTTTAATCTTGCTATTTGACAGCTGTTGAAGTTTCTGGTTTCACCCAGCAGTTCCTCTCTAGGGACCCTGGCATTTCTTTAGCCTGGGTTTATCTGAATGTGCTTTCCTATTCAGTACTTGTGTCTTTGTCTTTTCTTTCTTTGGTTAGCTCAGCAACTAAAGATTGATGCACAGCCCAGTGACTGAGAAAAAAAAGTAAAAGAAGATGTTTTGATCTGTTAAAAAAGCAATAACAGCATTTGCTTCCTCTTTATCTTTGTTACTTTTCAATACCGTTCTAAGAGGTAGGTATCAAAATGGTATTTGGTGTGGAGTTAGGGAAGCTGGAGAGCTGGGATGGGGGGATGCTCCTCCTGATCTGCCATTTACTTCTTGGCCTTGGAGTTATTTCGGAGCCAGATCAACCTAGGCTTGGATCAAGGGCCATCTCTGCACATCCAGCAAACCTTGTTCCCATGCCTGTTTCAGAGAAAGTATCCATGTTTAGTGGAGTAAAAGGGTCCTGAACTGGGAAAATGGAGATTATAAATCACACCTAAACCTTGCCAGCTCAAAGAGATGAAAATATTAACAGCATTTACATCTCAACAGGTTAAGAATATTGAAAGTTTAATTTTAACTGGTCCTTTGTCAACTGACACTCATTCTATCCATATATGATGTTGTTGAAGCTGACTCTTAATGAAACCTTATGTATCATTTATGTATGCTTGGTTATTTTAAAGTAAGATTTTAAGTCCATTCTATTTCTTTTTAAGATTTTAAAAAATGTGCATAGGTGTTTTGCCTGCATTTATGTATATATACCACACGTGTACCTAGTGTATGTAGAAGCCAAAAGAGGGTGTCAGAAACTCTAGAACTGGAGTTATGAGTTAACACCTGGATGCTGGGAACCAAATGTAGGGTCCTGGGAACCAAATGTAGGGTCCTCTGAATGTAAAAGTGTTCTTAATCACTTCACTGAGCTGTATCTCCATTCTCAAATTCTACTTGTTTTTTTTTTTTTTTTTAAAGATTTATCTCCCATTTCAGGTTGATTTGAAGATTGATTGTTCAGCTCATCCACAGACTTTTCTTTTACAATAATCCATCTTATCTGTTCTCTTAGCACCTCCATGCTTACAGTGCATAGTTTTCCCTGTTTATTCTATAGTCTATGTGGAAGTAATACAGACGGTACTAGCCTACAGGTGGGAAGAAGTGGCTCTAAGGCCAGCTCACATGTTCTTGACAGTTTCATCAAACCTCATGCTGACAGCCTCTTCCCTTATAAAGAAGAAGCATTGGTTATTCAAACCTCCAGCAACTCCAGCGCTAACATTTTATAGGCTGCAGGAAAAAAAAAAAAAACATTTAGTGAGCATTTTCAACTTACAAAGAGGGGTACAAATACTTCACATGTTTAATCTTTTAATCCACATAACAAACCTGTGGGGTTGGTATTGTTGCACCCATTTTTAATTAATGAGCAAGTATGCTCAAAGGGATTACGCTGGCTGCCCTGTAGTATAGAACTAAATAAACTGGGCTTTGATCTCAATAAAAGACAGTTGAAGCATTATGCTTTCTAGAAACCCGTTCTTGATCTTTTAGTCTGGCTTGAAATCCCACCCCAATGTTGTAATAGCATTTAGTTCATTACACTGAAGTAAGCCATATACAGCCTGACAGTCCTTCCTAAGAATACAGTTTTCTTTGGGATAATGACCAAAAAATTCCCCTTATGTTTACAACATCAAAAATAGTGACTGGTTCATGGAAGGCATACTAATGTTTTTAACTTAAACCGAGCTCATTATACCCTTCTCTAAATTAATGTTCTCCAAGATGAATATCCCACTTCCATAGGCCCTGACAAATCTATTAATCTAGTACTTTCACCATCTCCTACTTCAATGTGAATCTTGAAAATACATGATGCCCAGTTCATTGCTTTTCCTTTTCTGACACCAATATCTTTTCTGGGTACTTTTAATATTGCCTCCTTGATTTTGTTGCAAATGCCTCTCATTTTCTCCACATAGTACTTGACATGTTTCAGAGGCCTTGGATATTAATATTAAGGCATTTCTATAGAGAAGCAATATTGCTCTCTCTGAAAAGAAGGCAAATTTGGCTCCCAGAATCACCTGCCCCACCAAGCATCTCATGCCTCCATGGCTATCCTTGCTGCAACCATGATGTTAGTGTGAAATTGTTAACTTGAAAGAACAGAGTCACCTGGGAGCTGGGCCTCTGGCCTGCATGTGGGAAATTATTTTCATTATATTAATGATGATGGAGGACCCGTGTTAGTTGTGGTTGGGAGCACTCACTGGACAGAGGAAACTAGATTTTACATAGTGAAGAGAGCAAGCTGAGCACTAGCATTCACGTATTCTTGGCTCCTCTTATGACAGCTGATTGACGTGGCCACGTGTCTCTAGCTCTTGCTGCCTTGTCTTCTCCACTGTGATGTTTCATGAACTGTCAGTTACAACATCAACCCTTTCTCCCGGAAGTTGCCTTTGTCAAGGTATTTCACCACCACATGAGTAGCCAAGATGGCTGCCTCTGAGGTTATACTTCTTTGCTGGCATTCTCCATGGGCTTTTCTTATAGAAAATAAGCAAACCATGGTGTGATGTTTGCTCCTTGATGTGAGCCAGAGCAGAGTCCACTGGGTAATTGTAGAGGTTGTCTGTGTAGGTCAGAGCTTCAGTTAGGTTTCTGTCTTTTTTCTCCACTTAAAGACAGAAGCTTCACAGAAAGAGAGTCTGACCTTTAAGCACAATAAGACGACCTAGCTCCGGCTGCACGCACTAGCTGAAAGATCACACTGTTTTTCTGCTGACTTCCAAACAATGGAAGCAATGTTCTGCGGATTACCTTTCTACAGAGTATTTTAAGCAGCAGTCACCGAACAGCAACAACAAAAATACTGATAGACTTTTACAATTTGAAGAAAATAAGCTTCAGGGTATGAAGAATGCTGTCACGGAGAAGGTCTTTGTAAGACTGTTGTCTGCTGAAAAGTCTTTTTCAACTTTTCTAGGTGTTTTACGAAGAAGTCAATTACATTTGTGAATGAATGTTCAACCTTTAACCAGAAGCATTACCTCTTAGGACTCTTTTGTGGTTGTTAGTTTATATTCACTTTGAAGTTTAATATGTAAGTGGAAGCAATGTTTCCTCACAGTAGAATGTGCTGGTGAGGTGGACAATCATACCCTCTCTCACTCCTCTGGATGGAAAAACCACACTCATGGGGGAATCTAAAACAGTACTTTTTCCTCTCTGGAAAATGGAAGCATGGAGAGCTTTATTTTCTGTGTCTGGTGTCTGTTTAGTGTAGAAACAACTACAAATTAATCAACAGTGCAAAGCAGCTTGGTAGGGTTTATGAACAATACTTTGTGTTTATGCTCCTGAAGGCAAGATGTCATTCTGAACCCCCTTCCAATCATAACATCAACTTAGCACAACTTCTATCATGGATTCAATGCATTCTGGAAAATAGGGTATCACCCACATGGACAATTCATTCACTGTATGTGGAAGCCTCTGTACCCTCTACCCTGAACACTCCAAATTCCACTGTTCCAAGTTGTTATCCAACTAACACCCAGCAACATCATCACAGACCATGTGTGAATCAGAAGGAATTTATTTTCAGCTGGTCCATCCCTATACTGAGAGGTTTATTGTATATCAGAAATTCTGGCAGTGGGCTCTTGTACAATTAGTTGCCTCATCCCTCAGCACTAATGGGATGTGTTTGAGACCACAGAGAGGTTGTTTATAAGAAATATTTCGTCCTTAGGTCCTTCATCAAAGGCTATCGTTCTGTCAGGGTAATTGTCAGGGTAATTTCTTGTCAGGTCTTTCATAGAAAAGGAAATATTAAATGTAATGTGAGAGAACCACATCTGAATTAACGTTGGCTGCTTTGAAAACATTCTGCATGGTACTGGCAAGAAGACAGCGTGGAAGGTGTGGATAGAAGAACGTAAATAAAAATGTTCTCCTAATTCTTTTTAAAATGTACTATACATTAATGCAGTAGTGTGATGGTTGGAAAATTTGCAGAACTGAGCTGAATAATGTCTTTGCTAGTCCAGCTGAACAAGGCAGCACTCTCTTTCCCTTGCTTGCTTTCTTCCAAATCAGATTCATCTTGTTCCTAGAGGCCGCTGTTTATAATGAAGTGGAAACAACCTTCTGAAGCTGATTATTTAAATCAAGCTCAAGTTCTTTGGGTCCCTTCCGTGATTCCGCTTTGATAGTAAATATAATCAGAACTTCAAAGGGTAGCCTAGGGAAGAGAGAAAATTATCTGGGAATGTGTGCAGTGTAAACTAGGGAAGTCATCAGATATCAGTCAATTACGTTGAGATACAAAACAAAGGAATCAAAATCTCTTCCTCCAGTGTCTGATTCTAACATAAACACCCATCTCTCCCTAACAACTTTAGACTGTGTCAAATGTATAAGCTATGAATTAAGGGTCTTTTTTTGTTTTGTTTTGTTTTGATCTCCCCCACCCCCAATACAGTCCACCTGCCTCCTGCTCAGTATTGCCAGTCTGTGCAGTGAAACCCTTTCCTTAACTCCCATGTGTCTAGGTGCCAAATATCAATGGTCCCTTAGACATTTCCATGATATTTGCACTAGTGAGGGAAATTCCTCCTTCCTTCTCAAGGGGAGTCTACTTTCCTCAAGAGTACTCACTGCATATGTCCCTTGGCTCTGAGGGACAGTCTCACATTTTTCGTCTACCTGATCTTTAGTTTATAATCTCTTCATGTGCCCTGGCTTCATGGGTAAATGTATATTTATAATATTGTTGCCTTCATTGGATCACAGCTTTGTTTATGGTCTAGTTCTTTTCATGATAAAAGGTATAGCCCCAGATGTCAACTGAAAACCATACTAGTGATGCCTTACTCTTTTGGATTTGTGATATTGTTGCAAGTATCTATAGAATTTGTAGTCCTCATCTCTTGAGGTCTGTCTATATATGTAGGTGTGTTTGTGCCTGGCTGTGGTAGGAAGTGGCCCTCACAGTAAACTATTTTTCTTCATTACTTGGTATTTACATTTGGTACTTCAGGACTTCCCAAATGTCCATTGCTTATTATGAATGAGTGTAGTTCATATGGAGGTCTTCCTCCACAGGCTTTGGGGATAGTAGTCATGAACTAAAACACATGCATTTTGCATGCCGTCTGGAACAATGTATCAACAAGTGTGATCCTTTGTTCCAGATCTGCACATAGGGCTCTAAATTTTAATGATGAGATGAGGAAATCATTTCAAAATATTTATCAGCACATTGTTCCCATCATTGGAAAAAAAAAGCGGGGCCATTGGTGGTGTTTGCCTTTAAATCTAGTACTTGGGAGGCAGAGGCAGGATGCTCTCTGAATTCTAAGCCAACCTAGTCCAGAGAGTAACTTCCAGGACAGCCAGGGCTATACACAGAAACACTGTCTCCAACTCCCATCACCCCAAGAGGCCAACTGAACTGACTGAAAATGAGACACAACTGGCATATTCCTGCCTAATCTCAGGGTAGTGTTAGAGAGCAGCAACATGCATTTCAGAGCCTGAAGTATATGTAGCAATGGTGTGTGTACTTTGTAGTTGTTATTGTTATGGGAGAAGCTTTTTCATATCTCAAGATCCACTTGAATTTTAAGGTCTTGAAGGCCAGGTTCTTTCTTCTTCATTACTCTCGGTGACACCACATTCCTTCTCAGGTCTACAGCTCCATAGGAATGACAGCCAGGTCATAAGGTGTCACCTGTGAGACCTGTGACCCTGGGAATGCCTCCAAGATTGCACACGTGCTCTTCAAATAGGAATCTTCTCATGTGTGAATTAAGTACCAAAAAGTAAAGGTTATTAGCACCATCAAATCCCACAAAAGAGTGAAAATATAAAAATCAAAGCCGATGTTTTTGTGTTGTACCTGTGAGTTTTCTGTCTAGTGTTCTCAGTCATCTGTGAATGGAATTATTCAAAGTTACATCTGCACTGAGCATGTTCAGTCTTTTTCTTCTCATTATGTAAACAATATAATATAGTAACTATTAACTATTTCCATTAGGTTTTTATGACTAATCCAGGGATAATTGTGAGGTGGCTCAGCCAGTAAAGGTGCTTAAGCCCAAGCCTGACACCCTGACTTTGATCCCCAGAACCCTCAAACTAAAGGTTGAGAAGAAAAAAGACTTCACAGAGTGATCCTTTGACTTCTCCATGTACTTCTTGGCAGATAACACCGCCTCACACACATTATACATACATAAAACAATACAGTACATGAGAGGATGTACATAGGTTATAAGTAATTTCTAAATCAGTTTATTTAAGTGGCTTGAACATTGGGAATTTTGGAATCTGTGGAGTTCCTGGAATTGATCACCTTAAGAGAGCAACAGAGAACTGTCAAAACTACTGTCTAAATTAATACATTCATATATTGTTTTTCCTCTTTCACATATATTATCAATTACATAGTTATATCTTAAAACTGAATATGAATTTGTGACCTCAATTTCAATTAGCAAACCACAGAAACATATAGACTTTATCATTATTGCAAATATGTCACAATAAAAAAACAAAACAAAAACCCAAGTTAGAATTGACTCTGTATTAAGATAAATCTATTTAACATCTAAAGTGATTAAGTAAAAAAAAAAACAGGCTTTGTGCTCAGTGGGTATATTAATGTAAACTAAAATATGCAGCACTTTGAAATCTGTCTGCTCCTTATTTACAACATCTTACCATCTTAAGTATTGTAACAAGATAATAATATGATGGAAATTTATATATGTCTGGGCATGTATTCAGGCATATAAAATTCATTATTCTGTAATAAACAAATAAAAATGGTGAAGAATTATTCTCTAGTTTACTTTGCTGTAATATATGAAAGCTTAGTAATGTATTAAGCATAAAAATGCATTATTATTGGACATTATTAAATTTATCATTTAATTGAGTCCAACTCTGCAGTGGTAAGTCAGACCAGCAAGTTCATATTTGGATGTGCATTGCTGCTTGAAGGAGATGAAATGGAATTTTTCATCTGATGTTTTTGTTCTGCTACTTATTTTTTTCTGTTTTGGCATTGTGTAAGTTATGCTAAGAACACTATTAGAATGTGATCCTTGAGACTAATTTGGGTTGCTAGCAGAAGTCATGTTGTATAGTTTTCAAATTATCTAATACTTGAACTGAAAATACCACATCAAGTCTCTGGATACAAATGACCTACTTTCTCTCCCATTGCCTTTGTTCAGTGTTTCTAACACAGGTGACATTGATGAGTGGTTCAAAAGGAAAAGCCACAGAGCTTCATGGCTGGATGTGAGTGAAGAATTCTCCTGGCCCCTACCCTCATTCTTTATTATTTTATTTTATTTTTAGCTTACACACCTGTCACCTTGAGGATGCCCAACACAGACCCCCGAAACACTCATGTGGGATGTGAGAGTGCAGAAGCCACTATTTCTTTCTTTTAAGTGTACTCGTGTGTGTCAGTTACCATCCTGGATGCACCTGATAGCAGAAGCCAAGGAGCATTGGGGCTGGCTGGTCCTTGGATGTAAGGTCACTCTCATCTTTTAGCTCAGTTCGTCATCTGCATGCCAATGTCTGCAGATATCCTGCCCCTTCTCAAACCATCCTGAGCCAGGTGCCCACTTGGCTTCTTCTTCCCCTTAGCTACTGCACCTGATTATTTCCTTCAAACCATTACTACACTGTTTTGTTTTATTTGGTTACTAGGTGTTCCTTTCTGGATAATGTCAACTTCATGAAGACATATATCTTTGTGTTAAAGTTCGGAGTCTATCATGACCACTGTCATACATTAGATGTTTGCTAATAACCTTGAGAGACAAATGAATCAATGGATACTTTCTATATATGTGAGATTGTTCTTTTGGTAGTTTGGTGTTTTAGAAGAGGTTAAGATGACTTAACATGGCTGAAGAAGAATAGGGAATATTTTGAGAATCCTTTTTATTACCTGTATCATATGATTCGATAGTCATATCTGCATTTCCTTGCGCTCTCAGCAGGTAATATTGACTTACAAATTTGCTTCAGATGAACCTCTGACTCATCAAAGCCACATTTTTTTGGGGGGGCGCTTTTGTTTTTTGTTTGTTTTGTTTTTAGTTTTTTTGGTATATATAATGTGCTCACGTTCTAAGGAGCACACTCTTTTCACATCTGAAATATGACAGATCTAAACCTATCTTTTTTTTAAACATCTTTTAGCATTTCTAATTTAGAAAATTTGCATTGAGAATGATTTTTAAAAAAAAAAAGTGAAATGAAATGTTTGTCAATTACATTCTTAGTGTTAATCTTTAAAGATCATACAGGAAGGAGCAATAACAATCAAGGAATGTAAGAACTATAACTTTGGGATTTCAGATAAAATATTTTAACTGATTTTGTCACTTTTTTTTTCAGGAAACACTGTCAGTAAGAATCAAATGTTTAGGAAGAAGAAAATCATCTTGTGTCATTGGTTATTTATACAAGACTACTTAGAACCCTCAATAATGACCTCAAGTGAAATTTGGCATTCTAATATGCCCAGCCTACTTCCAAGCCCTCTCTTGTAAAGAGTAGTAAGGGAAGCTTTGAAAATTACAAAATAGTTCAAGATGGAATCCAGGTTGAATCAAGGTAGGCTTTCAGGACAATACAAGCTGAGCATGGAGGTACTAACATCACTAACCTATCAAAAGGTAAGGACACATATTGGTTAAATGTTTATGATATTTTCAACATTGAAGTGAAAATTTAATACAATTACAAGATGCTGTGTGTGTGCACATGTGTGCGTGTGTGTGTAAAATTGACAAATTGACTCTAAAATACATAACTCCAAGGACTGAGAATATGCGAAGTTGTAAAGCAGTTTTTAAAGGAATAACGAAGAGTAAAAGTTGAAAAGAAATATTTTTTTAAAATAATTTATTTATTGTTTCTTCAAGTTCCATCTCAATCACATCCCCTCCTTACTCCCCCCTCCAGTCCCACCCTTCCCCCCTCCTCCCCCTCAACCCCCCCATCCTCTTCCCTTCTTTTTATAGTTTAAGGTATTTCTTTTTCCCCCCAACAGCTCTCCCTTTCAGTCCACAAAATGGTTCTTTTTCTTATAACTATAAATACAATACAAAACAACAGAAATAAATAGGTCACAATTATAAGAGTTATATGGCTTAGCATACATTCCCAATGTCCAGTCCATATGTATTTGGCACCTGACTTTAACATTCTACTATCTAACCATCTCCATAACGGCAGCCTACAGAGTGGGAAAGGATCTTCACCAACCCAACATCTGACAGAGGGCTAATATCCAAAATATATAAAGAACTGAAGAAATTAAACACCAAAAAATCAAATAACCCCATCAATAAATGGGGTACAGAGCTAAACCGAGAATTCACAGAAGAGGTATCTCTAAAGGCTGAGAGGCATTTGAGGAAATTTTCAACATCTTTGGTTATCAGGGAAATGCAACTTAAAACAACTCTGAGATTCCATCTCACACCTGTCAGAATGGCTAAGATCAAAAACTCAAATGATAGCACATGCTGGCGAGGATGTGGAGAAAGGGGAACACTACCCCATTGCTGGTGGGACTGCAAACTTGTGCAACCACTTTGGAAATCAATCTGGAGATATCTTAGAAAATTGGGAATAAATCTACCTCAAGACCCAGCCATACCCCTCTTGGGCACATCCAAAAGATTTGAAACGAAACCACAAGGACATTGCCTCAACAATGTTCATAGCAGCTTTATTTGTAATAGCCAGAAACTGGAAACAACCCAGATGTCCATCAACTGAAGAATGGATAAAAAAACTGTGGTACATTTACACAATGGAATACTACACAGCTATCAGAAATGAGGAAATCATGCAATTCAAAACCAAATGGATGGAACTAGAAAAGCTCATCCTAAGTGAGCTGACGCAGTCCCAGAAAGATCAACATGGTATGTATTCCCTTACAAATGGATATTAACCATACATCAGAGGATAACTATCCTACAACCCACACATCCAAATAGATAGGAACCTAGCATATCTATCCTAGGAAAAATTCTACCCACCAGTGAGTCAAGAAATTTTTTTTTTTAAATGCAGGATCATAAAGTCATGGTTATCAAAGAGTTCTGCCAGCATGATAATAAAGGATGACCCAGATAAATGGAATAGAATATAGAATCCAGAAATGGACCCACATTCAGCCAGTATCACTTTAATGAATGCAACAGAGAAATCCAGCATGCAAAGAGAAGCTTTTCTCACAAAAGGTGCTGGTCCAACTCGTAGAAAATGAAGGCGTCTCAGCACTTTCCAGTCACTACACAGAATAATTTAGGATGAATCATGGCCCTAAAACAAAAAGTGAAAGTTATAGAACAGTATAATTATATAAAAATTATATTTACAAAGGTGAAAATTAGAGAAAAATATGGAGAAATGTCTTTATAAATTTTGTTTGGAAAATGTTTTTTAGAGCAAATAAGAACAAACTTGAGAGAAAATTGTTTTGTTGCAATCCATTAAATTATATAACTTTTACCATCAAAATAATTTTAAAAATGAATTGGCAACCTATACAATAAAAGAATATATTTGTAGAACATATTGTTCTGAAAATTATTAGTGTTCTGGGCATTAAGATACCTAAAATTCACAACAAAAGGAAAACCAACTCAAGAAAAGTGAACAAAATAAAATATTTGAATTATGTGTACACATAGCTAAAATTATGCAAAAAGAACAATCTTTGTTAGTCTTCAGGGAAATTTGCAAACTTAAAATATGGTGAAAATAGAACAAAACAGCAGCCAGCAGCCTACAGATTGGGAAAAGATCTTCACCAACCCCACATCTGACAGAGGGCTAATATCCAAAATATATAAAGAACTCAAGAAATTAAACACCAGCAAACAAAATAATCCAATCAAAAAATGAGGCACAGAACTAAACCAAGGATTCACAAAAGAGGAATCTCTTAAGGCCAAGAGGCACTTGAAGGAATGCTCAACATCTTTGGACCCTGTTGCTTGCTAGTGGAACCTCTTATTCTAGCTGGGCTGCCATTTCAAGCCCCAGTACCAGAGGAAGCTCTTAGCCCTCATGTGACTTATGAACTGAGGAGAACTGATATGTGATAGCTCCCCTCATCCTAGGAGAAGGAGAGGACAAGGGTGGGGAAAAGGGAGGGAGGGAGAGAAGGTAGGACCTGGAAGGGAGGAGGGAGGGGACTTTGATAGAGATATAACTTGAAAAAATAATTAATAAAGAAGAGAAAAATATGATGAAAATAATTAAAATGTAAAAGATTGAACTTGCCAACATTGGACAAAATCTGAAGAAAATGGAATGTTGTGTATTATTATTGAGGTAAAATGACACCAAGGCTTTGTAAAAATGGCCTGATGGCATATTCTTACCTAAAACCTGTACTCTTGAGTAATTTTCCCAGAGAAAGAAAGCTCATTTCCACAAAACAATTGCTCTTAGTATATTTGAGCAACTTCATTCAAAACAATCTGAAATTGTTAACTGCTCAGTGTCTCATCCCTGGGGCCTGGATAGGCAAGCCTGGCTTATTCAATATAAGAAGGCAAGGATCAGCAATTGAGAAGGGTGCACTATTGATATAGAGGGAAAAGTGGCTGAATCTCAAATTGATTGTGCTGAGAGAAGGCCTAACATAAAATGGGCATGTTACATGATTTCGTTTATCTGGTGTTTTGTTAGAAGTCATCCCAGTCCCAGTGAGAAAAGAGTCAGGGCTATGGTTGCCTCTACTGGGAACATGGAGGGCAAGAGTGAGGTTGTCGAGGACCTAGACTCTAGGAGAAAGTGTGAGGGAGTCTTTTCAGGTAACAGTAGCATTCTATTTTGAAAGAAATTTTGAAACTTGCTTGTATACATTCCCCAAAACTAAGAAAATGATCAGCTTGTAATTATCAAAGTGCAATGGAAAACCTTGTGTGAAGCCAATAATCAATGTGAAATATGTGAGATTATATTTTCAGAAGAAAATCTTTCTGTAGCACTGCATGCTATTACCTGGGCTCATGGAGCAGTTGGTGAGCTTCAGTGCGTCTGTGTGTCCTTTGCTTCTGTCACATTTTATAAAGCAGAATTCAGAACATTCAGTTATTCAGGGGAGTTCTCATCTCTATGACCTCTCAAACAAATGTGAAGAAAACGAAGAATAGAATTCTCCTTCATATAAACGACTAACGAATTTATTTTAACTATGAAACATACTAAGCTTTACATTGAAATTTATTAGAATTATTTTTCTCAACACACTTTAGGGTTTTTAAAAGGTTCAATTGTAATGATTTATGAACCAATAATTGATGAGTACCCATTATAATACAGTCCCTGATATAAATTATAAAGGAAGTAGTATGAGTATACACACTTATGCATGTGTTTCAGGCCATTTGTGTTAAGAATCACTAAAACTTCAATTAGTATTTTGTAAGGATTTATAGAAAGGAATTCCCAGTACTATTAATTGCTAAAAATTTAATACTTCTGATTAGAGAATATTAGATTTCTGACAGCTCTCTATTAAGCTCCCATGCCAGTTTGTATCTCTTAGTGATAGTTTGGTGCCCTAACACACTAGGAATAGCTGCACTTAAAAATTCAAAGATAGAACATTTTGGTTTTAAAATGCAGGTGGCATGTTTTAGTTAAAACAAAACATACAATTAGAAATGAGAAAAGCTTAAAAACTAGCTAATTAATTATACTTCCTGCATTTATGAAATAGGTACTCTATTCATTTCAAAGAAATGAAACTAGATCTGAAGTAGGTAAGAAAAAATATATATGCTCATTATTTAAAATGGTTACAAGTTTGAAGTATTTTATTTTAAAAATATTATATTTAATCAGATCTGGTCAATGCCCAAATATGTATTGTCTTTTTGTTTGTTTGGCTTTGGGAGTCCACTTCAGATTTTATCTATATCTTCTTTGATACTGACTACCTGCTCTACAGTGGAGATACATGGCCAGCTCTATATTCCTTTTGACAAAGGGCAACATCAGGCAGATTTCATATTCCATTTCATATTGTATTAAAATATGACCATGAATTTCAGTAGAGTGTCATATTTGATTTTAATAATAACATGATTTGAGAGGTTAGCTTTAGCTGTGACCACAAAATGTTATGAAGCAAAACATGGTTTGATTGAGTTCAATTCTCATTTGATTTTTTAAAAAGTAATACTTTTTATGTCAAAACACATCATTTATTATTCTTTTTTCCCAAATACTTGAGTTCTTATGAAACTCCAGTTGCCTTTGCAAAATTGATTAAATGTGTAGCACATTGTTGAGTCTTAGCTGATTGTCACACGCCGTGGAATAGTTAAGCATAATTCAGGTACAGAGTTCTGTAGACAGGGAAGGAAAAGTCCTCAGGAAGTGAGTATCTGCAATGGGCCCTAAGTTTCCAAAGTGACAATGCTTCTGGTTCCTTGTCTTTTAAGCTGCTTCTAAAATATCATATTATTCCATTAAAAGCACTAAAACTGTTTGCTTATATTTACTATTATATTATTATTTTGTAAAGAGTTATAGAATTACAGAATTATAGAAAATGCTAATATATTATATACTATAACAGCAAATATTGCTATTACCTTTTCCATGACTTACTTCTTTATGACTTACTGCTGACTTTCCCAGCACCGAAGGAAATTTATGGTCATTGTCATAGTTCCAGTGCACAGAAATGTGTTAAAAAATAGTACAGAAAATGTGGCTCAATTAGACACAGGAAGCCACTTGTACACAGTGCACACAGCGGGGAAGGGTACCAGATGGCAGGTGCCACCCTTGCTTCTGAGGGCAATGGTAGTTCTGATTCAACCTAAGCAGCACATAGGCTGGAGGATGTGAAATTAGTCACCATAACTCACCATGGGAAAACTGCACCATTTGTCTCTTAAAAATGTATGGGGATATCATAGCAACAGCTAGGACCAGCAGCAGGAACTTCTTGGATATAGTCATCAGAAGAGGATGGTTTATTTCCAACTTCAGTTGTTTATTCTATATTCTTTGTAGGATCACAGTACATTTTCAAAGTTCTCTAAGAAGACAGCTGAGATTCTTATGGAGTTTTTGTCATGTTAAAATTTCTCTTTTTGTTTTAGATGACTGGGCAGTCTTAGAGACTATACAGGGCACTCTGAAGGGATTTCTGGCATGTGTGCATTTGGCAGCTGAGTTATGAAAAAAGTGAACATTGCTTGATCACATTCTACTGCTGTAATGAAACTTACAATACCTCTGTAATCCAATTATAAGTCCAAAATTTGTCTCTCTCATTGGCTGTCTTCTCTAACCCGTCTAACTGGAGATATTTTAATGTAATTGGCTTTTACGTTTTTCTGGCTATAGAAAAACACTACTCAGATTCCATCTAGGGAAAAAAGTCTGTGTCCTACCCCTCCATTCCCACTTATTTTCATCCTACTATATCACAGGATGGAATTAGACAATATCTTAGCTGCTGTTTGTTTCTATTTAGATAGTTACTTTGTTCTTATTGGCATGGGTTAAACTATCTTGTTTTTATCTTGATAAGACTAGAGATTTACTATCAGAATGGAAACTAGTTTAGAAAATTTTAATGTCAGAAAAAATCGCAATTATTTTAATGAAGGTAAAGAAGATTAAAAATGACTTCAGGAAAAAATAGAGCTAGACTTCATAGCAGTTGTTGGTTAAATAGAGAAGTGGAAAATACAGAGAGGAGTGCAGGGTAGCACTTGGGTTTCTCTACTGGATGCCCTTTCAGTTTCTAAGACTGAACACAGGAGGCTTGAAGTGTAGTTGAGAAATAGAGTTCTACTGTGTAATAGGTTTTAGGATCATGAGAAAACATGCATACTTACTCTAAAAGTTACCCCTCCTCCCAGGGGAATTTAGCTGCAGACAGCTAGCTGTAACAGAGGTTGAACTAAGTGGTGTTTATTGCAGCCTGATTTTCTAAAGAGAATTATTCAAGACAACAATACTAAAAATGCAAGCAAGTGTTTGATGAATACTTCATGGGTGGGTGACTGGATTTCATATACATGTATATGAAAGATATGTGTGTATATTCTATTCTTTCCTTTCCTTTTTTACTGTCTTTATCTATCTATCTATCTATCTCTATATCTATATCTATATATCTATATATATATATATATATTGATGTGAGAGGAGAGTAAAGGATAGGAAGGATGGGTTGTGAATGAAAAACAGTCTATTTCTAGGTGATGGAAGGAGAAGCATGGGTCTGTTGACAAGACAGCATCAGGTTTCTAATCTCTGTACTGCCAAATATTTACGGCTTTGAATGATTTGACATTTCTGGTTCCATTTTATCTGTAAATCTATGTTGTGGTGTTACTCTGAGTTCTTCTAGCTCTATTTTCTGATTACAGAAGGGAGGAAAATGCAGGATAAGTGGGAAAGGCTAATGAAATAGGACAGGAGCCAAGTACCTCTTACAACTTAAACAGAAGAACCAAAATACAACTGTTAAATCAAAACTTGGAATCACAAATGGGTTAAGGGTGGATGGACTCAGGAGTCGGGGTGATGGGAAATGCGGGACTGGAGACGGAAGTTGAGAGCAGGGCAAGCAATAATTGCCTGGTTTATTATTTTTCTTACATAAAGGAGCTTGAAAGTCCTTGCAGTGATTCAATCTCTTGAGACGACAGAGGCAGCCTTGTAGATAGAAAAAAAAAATGTCTTACAATATTCACCCTTTGTCTACTTTCTATTCTTTACAATAAAACCCTGCTCCAAGTCACATTTTCTTCAAGTGATTTGGAAGAACATAATTCTGTTTTAGTGAAGATTTTTTTAAAATATTCATATATTTTGTCTGTAAGGAGAAAGAGTAGCTAGAACAATAGTAGCTTAAGTGAGCTAGAAGTGCTCTGAGATTTTGAGTCCATTATGGAATGTGGTTGGCCCAGCAGCTGTGGCCCCTCTTCCTTCTTTCATTGCACACACTACTTCCAACGCACTCCCACCCTTACACCCCCACCTCCCAGGGGAATTTAGTTGCAGACAGCTAGCTGTACAGAGGTTGAACTAAGTGGTGTTTATTGTAGTCATCATATGCTTACTAAAATGTCTCGATTCTATTAATAAAAGTAAAAAGAAGATAAAGATAGTAGGGACAACTGGCAGTTACTGCCATGAGTCAAATTCCAGTCCTCCAAATTATTCAGAGAGGGCTGGGTGCTTTAAAATTTTACCGGAACCACTGGGTACCCACATCTTACCAATTAAGCATAATTTTCAACTTCATTTAAATATAATTCTGCTAAGGATATCATTTTAAGTCAAAATAAGCAATTACATTTAAAGAAAAATAACTAAAAGGAAAGTCTATTGATTATGAGCAGAAATAACTACAGTTACTTGTTAAGACATTTTTAAAAAATGTTCAACATCATTGCTGTAGATTTTAGAGTTTAGAGTGCCTAATTCTGTGACTGATGTTTGACTTTCAGGTTTTGTAAATCCTAATTCTTCCCACCGAAAGGAACCAACCGGCAATCTAGTTACAATCATCAAGCTTTATTTTCCCTTACAAGATTTTAGGAACAAAGTACTAATTGCTTCTAAGTTAAGATGTTTATTAATTTTGCAGCTAATAGCTAGACTTCCTACAGTAACAGAAAAAGGCAATGGCTCCCCCACACACTAGCTGTGCCTATTCTTACTTAATTGTCCCATGACTCATGGTCATAAATACATATGAAAGTGTTATAAAAATGAATAAGTTATGGCTCTTTGTGTTGTAGTCCTATAATTGTTAATGTAACACCAAATGTCATAAACTGTAAGGATTAAAGGTGTTTTATCTGCTCATGTTGCTGAATTGCCTCCAATACACATTTTTGATATTAAAATTCATTTTCCAAAGAAATTATCATTAAGGGGCCTTGCTTGGGGGTTTTTGACATGTGTAATTTTGTGTCTAATTGTTTTCCATCTGAGCTTTGGTGAGAAGTTTCTGCAGTGCAGCATTTCATGCGTCCCCTGAATTTTTACGGCCTATAATGCAGGGCTGGCTGTAAAACTGTTTAGAAGAAAATTTTCTTGATTTTCTATGATGCTGCTTTGATACTGGAATAATAACCTTAAGCCTCAAGAAGTCAGGAAAGTTAAGGAAAGAGCTAATGAAATAAATAAGATACACATGACAAGGTCACCAGGAGTGTCTCTAGATTTTAGAGTGGAGAGGACCATTTTCTGGCAATTGTCTTGCTTTTTGTCCTGCTTCTTTACTGGGAAACTGATGACACACCAAGATGACCAAACTCCCTTCCCCTTGAACTAGTACAGAGACCTCAGTCTGGAAGATGATTTTTTTTTTAAATAAATACTTTATTTTTTTTTCTTCAAGTTACATCTCAGTCACAAACCCCTCCCTATTCCCCGTTCCTATCCTGCCCTTCCACCCTCTTCCCCCAGAAGTTTCCTCTTTCAGTCCAACAGATGGTTCCTTCTCTTATAACAGTAAGTATTATACAAAACAACAGATATAAATATGCCACATTTATGAGAGTTAAATGGCCCAGTATACCTTCCCAATGTCCAGTTTATACATATTTGGCCCCTGACTTTAACATTCTACTATCTAACCATCTCCATGTGTTTAAAGGTCTATATCTGACTCAACATTCATACTAACTTGCAACACACTTTTAAGAGTATCATCTTAGATCTATAACACCCTCTTGATTCCTAAACAACTCAAAATTTAGCTATGAGACTCTAGCTATCTATTCTTCAACCACCTCAGAGACCTGAGAGGGATAAATATATTTGCTTATATAGGAAGTGCAGGGCCTGCAGCTTCCAAAACTAAGAAAGGACATACCAATGACTGCCTGGACAGTTCCCATTTTCTCTCCATACATTCCTGCATCAGTCTTCAGCCTTTGGGTCCTGTTTCTATGACAGACATTTGTTGTAGAGCAGGGATTATGAAGGACTTACCTACCCTGTCTTGGCAGAGTTAGGCTGTCGACTTCCCTGCTACCAAGTTTTGTCCTTTTTGGACAGCAGTCTGTCTGTAGTTGGTGCAAGTGGTTTTTTCATGCCAAGAGATAGGCTTACCACTAATTCAACCATCTTACAGTGGAGGTTCTTCGATGCTTATCTTCTACTTGGAGTAGAATAAGGGGTGCTGTCAGGTGCTGATATGTCTCGATATCAAGAAAAAAAAAAGAAAATCTTGATTTAAGATAACATCTTTGAATGCCATATTCTGCAGATCTCTTGGGGTTTTTGAAGATGCCCTATCCATCTCTTGTATTTAGATAAGCAAATGTTGCTTGTCTCTTAGCAACTTGATTATTGGGTAGTTTAGAGAATATCTGTGATAGACTGCCATAGTAGCTAACAAAGTGACATGTTTGCATGACTAGGAGTTTGTTTTACTTAACTATCCTAGACCGTTTTAGATGGTTGGTATCAAGAGGCCAGAGCTTCACATTTTATTTTTAAGTACTCTAGGTATGATACCATTAGGAAGTGTTACCTTTAATTTTGTATCAATATACAAAGATCTATTCAATTGTGGTTAAATATACTCTTAATTATGTATCAATATACAAAGATCAATGCCTATGTAGCCCAATACAATCTTAATATTATGTCCATATACAAGGGTCAATACCATTGTGGCCAACTATAATCTTAATTTTGTATCAATATACAAAGATCAATACCAATGTAATCCAATACAATCATATTTTTGCACATTAAACAATGGTCAATACCACTTTAGCCAAATAACCTACTAATTTTGTATCAATATACAAAGGTATAAGGGCATATTCAATAATCTGCCCCTTCTTCTTGGACCTTCCTGTGCTATGTCTATATCTCATTTTTCTCAAGCCTATGCACTTCTACATAGGAGAGGAAGAAGGATACAGAAAAAGAAAAGTAGGAAGTCCCTGGGGCTAACCTCCAAAACCCATTAAACAGGACCATTTATCAGCTTGTAATCTCTTCCACTAAATATGGGAGTTTTCAGTTATCCTTCAAATAACCAAAAAGAAGGGCAGAGAAACACCTTCCCCACCCTCTGGGCATGGGACGTCGCTCTCTTAAAGTGACTTCCTGCTGATTTGGGTCGTAGTAGACCTGTTTGGGGCCCGAACTCAAATGGAAAAAATGGTTAAAAATGTTAGTACACTCCTTTTATGTTCAGTCCTTCTGTTCTCAGCTGTTTAGATGACCTAAGGGGTTTGTAGGCAGAAGCTGATCTTGCAGGCTTCACTGAGGTTCCTGCCGGGGCATTGTGTAGAGCTGAACGGTCCCAGCGACATTGGATTGCCGTGGTGGCTGCAGGCCCCCGATGGAGACAGCTATTGAGGAAGTCTGCCAGGCAGAATCAACTGGGTCACTCGTCCTCCTTGGTGCCTGATTCTGCTCTCTGCTGAGGATTCCGCTGTCCAGCCATCCCCAGGCTCCCCTAATGGACGCTTCGATTCTCCTAGAAAGATAACAACAGAGCCCTGGCCCAATCCCAACCCTGGGACAATTGCCCTCTTTTTTTTTTTAGGGGGGGGGGGGCTAGGTAGTACTTCTCCTGAAGCAAATTTGGCCTTCTGACAACATACAAAGCGTTATCTTTCAATCCGGGTTAAAGAAGAAATCATTCTGTCACCTTGGAGCTAAACCAGCTCTGGTGTATATATTTTGAGATCCCAAAGGACAATCTGCCTGCATCGAGAAGGCCTTTTGTAAGTAATCTCCAAACCTAGGTCCCTCCAAATCCCATGTGTGTGTCTCTGAACTCTAATTATTGGGATTAGAGACCTGTGTTTCCTATCTGAAGGGATCAAAGATGTGTTCCACCACTCCTGGATCGAAGTCTTTCTCTATTTAGAGTTTGCCCAGCATCAGACTGACCCTGAACTCCGGCATCTGCCCGTTTCTGTCTCAAGTGTGCTGGGAGCTGGGACCAAGGGTGTACTCTTCTTGAATGGTGGGACCAAGAGTATGCACCCTCACCACCCCGCTCTGTATGACTGCAGAATACATAAGACCACCAACTCTATGGTGCTCCCCCGGTCTCCGCTGAAGACAAAGGCATGGGCCAATACCACAATTCTCTTGTATTTTACCTTAGTTCCATGTCTTCTCGACACCTGGAGGTCTGCAAAACCATGCCGAATGGCTGTATCCTCTATTCCATTCACAGTGTTTCAGCCCTGCCACCTGCCTTTTTTTTTTTTTAATTAATAAATTTATTTGTTTGTTGCTTCGGGTTACATCCTTATCATATTGTCCTCTTTTCCTGCTTCCCAGTCCCACCCTCCCATGCTCTACCCCCTGACCCTTCCGTCTTGTTCCTCTGGGGTGGAGTGTCCCTGCCTAACAGTCTCTCACCACAGATCAGGAGTCATATGAGGGCCAAGAGCCTCTTCATTCTCCGGGGGCCTACGAGGCAGTACTGCCAGTGAAAGGTGTCTCCTTGCTACTGGGGGAATACTAAAAAAAAAGACCAACAAACACACAAACCCACAAAAACAAAGAATATCCACAAAAAAAGAGAGGAAAAAGAGAAGGGAAAAGGAAAAAGAAAAAAGAAAAAAAGAAGGAAAAAGAAAAAGATAAAAAAAAATTATGTCCATGTTCCTTTTGGTGTGTTGGTTGTAGTACAGATATCCTGCACGATATAGTTAAAATCCTACTATAAGTGAATAGATGCCATGTGCATCCTTCTGAGACTGGGTTAGCTCACTCAGGATGAGCTCCTCTAGATCCATCCATTTGGTTGCAAATTGCATGATTTCATTGTTTCTTATAGCTGAGTAATATTCCATTGTATAGATGTACCACAATTTTTTAATCCATTCTTCAGTTGAGGGACATCTGGGTTGTTTCCAATTTCTAGCTATTACAAATATGGCTGCTATGAACATAGATGAGGAGACTTCCCTATGTCTCCGTGAGAGGTCCTTTGGGTGTATACCCAGAAGTGGTATGGCTGGGACTGAGGCAAGGTTATTCCTAGATTTCTAAGATATCGCCAGACAGACCTCCATAGTGGTTGCACAAGCCTGCACTCCCACCAGCAATGGAGTAGGGTTCCCCTTTCTCCACACCCTCGCCAGCATGTGCTATCATTTGAGCTCTTTATCTTAGCCATTCTAACAGGTGTTAGGTGGAATCTCAGGGTCGTCTTGAGTTGCATTTCTCTGATGATTAAGGATGTTGAACATTTCTTCAGGTGTCTCTCAGCCCTTAGGGATTCCTCCTTTGTGAATTCTCTATTTAGCTCCATCTCCCATTTTTTGATTGGATTTTTTGGTTTCTTGGCTCTTAGTTTCTTGAGTTCTTTGTAGATTTCAGATAATAGCCCTCTATCAGATGTGGGGTTGGTGAAGATTTTCTCCCAGTCTGTTGGTTGCCGTTTTGTTCGAATGACAGTGTCCTTTGTCTTACAGAAGCTTTTCAGTTTCATGAGGTCCCATTTATTGATTGTTGATCTCAGGTCCTGAGCTGTTGGTGTTCTGTTCAGGAAGTTGTCACCTGTGCCAATGAGTTCGAGGGTTTCTCCTACTTTTTCTTCTAGTGTCTTTAGTGTGGCCGGCCTTATGTTAAGGTCTTTGATCCACTTGGAATTAAGTTTTGTACAAGGTGATAGGTATGGGTCTAATTTCATTCTTTTGTAAGTGGACATCCAGTTGGACCAGCACCATTTGTTGAAGATGCTGTCGTTCTTCCATTGTGCGGTTTTGGCTTCTTTGTCAAAGATTAGTTGGCCATAGGTGTGTGGGTCCATGTTTGGGTCTTCAATTCGATTCCATTGATCCACGGGTCTGTTTCTATACCAGTACCATGCTGTTTTTATTACTGTTGCTCTGTAGTACAGCTTGAAATCTGGGATGGTGATACCTCCAGATGTTTTTTCATTGTACAGGATTGATTTAGCTATTCTGGGCTTTTTGTTGTTCCATATGAAGTTGAGAATAGCTTTTTCCAGGTCTATAAAGAATTGTGTTGGTATTTTGATAGGAATTGCATTGAATCTATATATTGCTTTTGGTAGGATAGCCATTTTTATTATGTTGATCTTACCTATCCATGAGCATGGGAGATCTTTCCATCTTCAAAAGGCCACTTCCATTTCTTTCTTCAGGGGCTTGAAGTTCTTGTTATATAGGTCCTTTACATGCTTGGTTAGGGTTACCCCCAGGTATTTAATGTTTTTTGTGGCTATTGTGAAGGGGATTGTTTCCCTTATTTCTTTCTCGGTGTATTTGTTTGTTGTATAAAGAAGGGCTTCTGATTTTTTTTTTTTGAGTTAATTTTGTATCCAGCCACCTTGCTGAAGTTGTTTATCAGCTGTAAGAGTTCTTTGGTGGAGTTTTTGGGGTCGCTTATGTATACTAACATATCATCTGCGAATAGGGATAATTTGACTTCTTCATTTCCAATTTTTATCCCTTTGATCTCCTTTAGTTGTCTTATTGCTCTAGCAAGGACTTCAAGTACTATATTGAAGAGATATGGTGAAAGTGGACATCCTTGTCTTGTCCCTGAGTTTAGAGGAAATGCTTGAAGCTTCTCTCCATTTAATTTGATGTTGGCTACTGGCTTGCTGTATATTGCCTTTATTATTTCTAGGTATGGTCCTTGTATGCCCGTTCTCTCCAGAACTTTTAGCATGAAGGGGTGTTGGATTTTGTCAAATGCTTTTTCTGCATCTAGTGAGATTATCATGTGTTTTTTTTCTTTCATCTTGTTTATGTGGTGAATTACATTGATAGACTTTCGTATATTGAACCATCCCTGCATTCCAGGGATGAAGCCTACTTGATCATGGTGTATGATACTTTTGATGTGTTCTTGAATTCGGTTTGCTAGTATTTTATTAAGTATTTTTGCATCTATGTTCATGAGGGAGATTGGTCTGAAGTTCTCTTTCTTTGTTGGGTCTTTGTGTGGTTTAGGAATCAGAATGACAGTGGCCTCATAGAATGAGTTTGGCAGTGATCCTTCTGTTTCTATGTGGTGGAAGAGTTTGAAAAGTAATGGTGTTAGTTCCTCTTTGAAGGTCCGGTAGAATTCCGTGCTAAAGCCATCTGGCCCTGGGCTTTTTTTGGTTGGGAGATTATTAATGACTGTTTCTATTTCCTTAGGTGTTATTGGGCTGTTTAAGCTGTTAATCTGAGTTTGATTTAGTTTTGGTAGGTGGAATTTATCGAGGAAATTGTCCATTTCGCTTAGGTTTTCAAATTTAGTGGAATATAGATTTTTAAAGTAATGTCCGAATATTTTCTGGATCTCCTCAATGTCTGTTGTTATTTCTCCCTTTTCATTTCTGATTTTGTTGATTTGTGTTCTTTCCCTTTGCCTTTTAGTTAATTTTGCTAGGGGTCTGTCTATTTTGTTGATTTTCTCAAAGAACCAACTCTTGTTTTCATTGATTCTTTGTATAGTTCTTTTTGATTCTAAGTTGTTGATTTCAGCTCTAAGTTTGATGATTTCCTGTCTTCTGCTCTTCTTGGGAGTGTTTGTTTCTTTTTTTTCCAATTCACCCAGCTTAGCTTTTAGTTCACTAATATGAGCTGTCACAATTTTCTTTTTGAAAGCACTTAGTGCTATGAACTTTCCTCGTAGCACAGCTTTCAATGTATCCCATAGGTTTGGGTATGTTGTGTCTTCATTGTCGTTGGATTTTAAGAAGTCTTTGATTTCCTTCCTTATTTCTTCTCTGACCCAGTGGTCATCTAGTAAGGAGCTGTTCAATTTCCATGTGTGTGTAGGCTTTCTGTTGATTCTTTTACTGTTGAAGACCAGCTTTATTCCGTGGTGGTCTGATAAGATACAAGGTGTTATTTCAATTTTCTTGTATCTACTGAGACTATCTTTGTGACCAATTATGTGGTCGATTTTGGAGAAGGTTCCGTGGGGTGCTGAGAAAAAGGTGTATTCCTTTGTGTTTGGGTGAAACGTTCTGTAGATATCTGTTAGGTCCATTTGTTTCATGATCTCTGTTAGACTCAATATTTCTCTGTTTGTCTTCTGTCTTGATGATCTGTCCTTTGTTGTGAGTGGGGTGTTGAAGTCTCCCACTACTAATGTGTTGTGATCGACGTGCGCTTTAAGTTTTAGAAGTGTTTCTTTTACGAAAGTAGGTGCCTTTGTATTTGGGGCATAGATGTTCAGTATTGAGATTTCCTCTTGATGAATATTCCCTTTAATGAGTATATAGTGCCCTTCTTTGTCTTTCTTCATTAACTTCAGTTGGAAGTCTGTTTTGTTTGATATTAGGATGGCTACTCCAGCTTGCTTCCTGGGTCCATTTGTTTGGAAAACCTTTTCCCAGCCCTTTACTCTGAGGCAGTGTCTATCTTTTGTAGTTAGATGTGTCTCTTGTATACAGCATAAGGAAGGGTCTTGCTTGCGGATCCACTCTGTAAACCTATGTTTTTTTATTGGGGAGTTGAGTCCATTGATGTTGATGGATATTAGTGACCTGGGGTTGTTGTTTCCCATTAGTTTGGTATAGGTGGTGGTCCTGTGCCTCTTTTGGTTTAGTTGCTGATGGGTTTTCTATTCCCTTTGTTTTCTTGGGTGGAGTTTTCTTCTCTGGGTTGGGATTTTCCTTCTAGGATTTTCTGTAGGGCTGGGTTTGTGGGTAGATATTGTTTCAATTTGATTTTGTCATGGAATATCTTGTTTTCTCCATCTATGTTGATAGAGAGTTTTGCTGGGTAAAGTAGTCTGGCTGGGCACCTATCATCTCTCAGGACTTGTAGTATATCTGACCAGTCCCTTCTAGCTTTTAAAGTTTCTGAGGAGAAGTCAGGTGTAATTCTGATGGGTCTGCCATTGTATGTGACTTGACTTTTTTCTCTTACAGCTTTTAATATTCTTTCTTTGTTCTGTACATTTGGATTTTCAATTATTATGTGGTGAGAGGAGTTTCTTTTCCGGTCTAATCTGTTTGGTGTTCTGTAAGAGTCTTGGATTTTTATTGGCATCTCTTTTTTCAGGTTTGGGAAGTTTTCCTCTATGAT
The DNA here is from genome assembly GCA_907164525.1 of Lophiomys imhausi. Classification (NCBI taxonomy): domain Eukaryota; kingdom Metazoa; phylum Chordata; class Mammalia; order Rodentia; family Muridae; genus Lophiomys; species Lophiomys imhausi. Next base: position 760,093 of record CAJQZJ010000222.1, read on the forward strand.
TTTGTTGAAGATATTTCCTGGACCTTGGAGTCGGGAGTCCTCTCTTTCCTCTATACCTATAATTCTTAGGTTCCGTCTTTTCAATGAATCCTTGATTTCTTGGATGTTGTGGGTGAGAGAATTTTTAGCCTTCTCATTTTCTTTGGATGTTGTAGTGATTTCTTCCACTGAATCTTCCATGCCTGAGATCCTGTCTTCCATCTCTTGCATCCTATTGTTGATACTCACATCCATAGTTCCTGTTCTCTTCCCTTGATTCTCCACTTCCCCTCTTAATTCTGTGTTTTCATAATTGTTTCTATTTCTATTTTCATGTCTTGTATGGTTTTGTTCGTTTTGTGCATTTCCTTCTCCAGCTTGCTTGTTTTTGTATGAAAATCTTTCATTGCTTTTCCTTTTCCTGTTCAAGCTCTGTCACCTTGGCTTTGAGCTCTTTAATGGTGTTGTTCCTTGTTTTGAGTTGTAGAATTGTGGCTTCTTTGAATTCCTTCATAGATGTAAGTTCTTCTTGCAGGGACTCTATCACTTTCCATAATGCAGAATTGTCAACGTTTTCATGTGATTCTTTTGGTGTGAGGTCATCTGAATTGGATGAGCTAGGATAATTCTGCTTTGTTGGCATCATATTTCCTTGATTTCTATTTTTTTTTGACCTTTGGCCATTGGGTGTGTTTAGCTGTCTGTTCTTGTCGTTTTCTGTGCTTGGATCCACAGTGGATGCTTTGGTGTAGGGGACGAGTTACTTGGCTATCTGTCGTTGCTTACAGGGGGATTTCAGGGTCACTGTGGTTTTAATCGTCTGAGGCACTGTGAGCTGGTGCAGCCTAATCCCAGGTTGTGAGTAATTGACCAGAATTGTCTCACTGCTCCCAATTCAGACTTCTCTATGTTGCACTCTGAGTTATTAGCCTGTAATGGTTCTGATGGTATTGACCTGTTTGCCTAGGCACAGATTCTGTGGGCTTTGTTTGTTGTCATGGAGGCTGACAGGGTCTGGCTCCACACCTAATATGTCTGGATTTTCCAGAATACAGCTATGGTCCCGATTTCTGGTTTCTCACTAGGCTTCTCGCCACAGGCCTGGCCTCTGATTCTGATTCCCTCCCTGGCTGCTCAGCCGTGGGTGCACAGTGCCCCGATACCCCGGCCGCCTGAGTGGACCTCTCGCCCCAGCAGCTCAGCCATGGGTGCACGGATCCCTGGCCCACCTCACGCCTGACTCTTCCCAGTTGTCCTGCTATGGGTTCGCGGGGATTTGGCCCTGCCAGCGGGGCTCCCCCCCCAGCTGCGCTGCTGTGAGTGGGCGGGATTCGGCTCCTCCCGCCGCCTTTGTGTTCCCGGTTTCCGCGCTCTGTCTGAACCTCCCACCCTCCGCTTCATGAGCAGCTGCGGACCACCAGCTGAGCCCCCTGTTTGTTCCTTGCTAAAACTTCCACTATCTCGCAAAATTTTTTAAGTGGTTATTAGTTCTACCTGAGGCGTGGGGAGTCCAATAGGCTGGTGAACTAACGCCAAGTGGCCTCTGATCCTGCCTGCTGTGTGTTGGGATCGATCTTACCAGGAGCCTCTCCAAATGGGAGTTCCCGAATCCCAGGTTTAGTGGCTTCCGTGTCTGCGAAAAATGGGGAGAGAGCCTTACCCTGGGACTTTTAACAGTCCCTGGGGAGCTGTGAGTGTTCCCGGGGTGGGGGTGGGGGGTCTAGCCCCTCCGGTTTTTGCAGTGCTCAATAACTCTGTGTTTTTTATGGCTCTTTTTTCCCCCCGCATTCAAAATGTGTCAGTGTAGGTTGCCGCCATCTTCCTTCTCCTGGAAGATGATTTTTGATTGCCGTCTTCTACATAGGATTTTCCCAGCATGCTGTGGTTCTAATCCTAAATCAGTGTGCTGCCTGGCTCAGAGTCAGCTTGTATTATAGCTATTGTAATGGTACAATCTTCTTTACTCCATAAAAGTTCTAAACCCATGTCAGAAAGATAGAATGTATAGTATAAGAAAAATTCATTTGTTCCCTAGGCTATCAAAAGATGCGCAAAGAGGTAATCCACAGCACTCCTAAAATTTTGATAGGAAAAGTGATAGCAACCTCTGCTATATTTTCTCTGAACCTGATTTCAAATGGATTCACTCGATTCTAGCTAATTGCATGGGAACAAAGAATAAGCAAGGCAGTGAGGGGGAAAGAAAGTCTTATCAGTCATTGTTACCACACTAAGTAAGGAAATGCAATTTCCTGATTGACAAGAAAGAGCCTGTGTAAATCTAGGTGGTGTCTTATATATCCCTGCCAAGGCAATGCGTCTTAGCAATCCAACTGCTGATGGTCTGATCATGGTCACAACACAGCGCCACTGTCTCACAAGGCTCTGCTTGTTACAGAAGTGACACACGGAACTTTCAGAATGTTAAACTTGCTTTGGCTAGTGTGTGTTTCCTTGTTGAAAGTATTTGAGAAAGTAGCTGGTTCTTTGGATGCTATCTTAATAGAGGGGAGTGTTCTGAGTGGGAGAAAAGGAATAAACCCAACTCCCCGCTGATTTAAGGGAAATCACTGATGTAAATTCCAGAGGAAAACTTTCAGAGTGGATGTATTCACTGTTGCGGGCGTGACGTATTGTAATGCGTGGTGGGGGTCTCACCACCATGATTGCAGCTCTAGTTTGCTGTTGTTTCCCCCAGCTGTGTTAACAGTTGATAGTTCACCTCTCTAAACCTCATTTTCTGGGTTGTTTGTTTGTTTTAGTTGCTTCTACCAATCTCTGAAGTGTGTTGTGAAGATTAAGTGGGACAGTCACAATGAGATCCCTCATGGTAGGCCTGAGAAAGTGCTGTTTAGTTACCAAGTTCACTTCTCAAATTTTGGCATGTGTGTGGTTGCTGCAGTTGAATTTTTATCACTGGCATAATCAGTTATAAAACAAACATAATTGGCCATTTGAAATGCAAAGATGCTTGCTTCTGGAGACAATGTGGAGATTTTTATTTTGGAAAAATTAAGGGAATGTGATTGCCAACCCTGATCTGATGTATCCAGATTATTATATCTAAGAAGTCATAGAGATATCACTGCTGCATAGAAAACATGCCGGGAATCAGAGCATCTCCATTTATTTGGTCAAGGATTGGGATTCTGAAAAACCATTTTACCTTTTTAGACTGTCTGTAATATGTACATAATCCATACATTCAAAACAGTATTTTTGACTTTGTTCTAAAATATTATAAATATACATATTTGATTATTTTAACTCATAATGTGTACAATGTTTGCCTATTTCTAAAAATGACTTTAAACATTTCCTAAACTGATAAATTCAACTCTGTTTACTTATTCTATTTTAACATATTAGTAAATAAACACTATTCCTTACAGTGGTCTCTAAATTTCTAGAATTTTAACCAAGTACACAACTGACTTCATCACCATTCCTTGTTTATCTTGCTTATTTATATTTTATTACTTTTGTTGTTTTGTGTCTGTTTTTTATCCCATCTATGTAATATTTAGAGAGATATCATAATGATTGATATACGTGTATGTTTTATTTTTATCAATAATATTGCACTACAAACCACATTCTTTTTACTAGTTTCTCTTTGACTTAATGTAATGTTTTGAACATATGTTCTCATTCATAAGTAAAGCTACCTCACTTTTTAAAAACTGATTTATGAATGCCATATTGTATACATCTACTTCCTCTCATTCTGATTCTTGGTTACTGTAATAAGTATCTGAGAAAACCAGTTGCTGATAAAAGGAAAGGGTTATTTTGTTTCACAGTCGGGGAAAGGAAGCTCTTAGCCCTCATATGGCTGCTGAACTGAAGGGGACTGATGTGTAGGGCACCCCACACTGGAGGAGTAGGATAGAAGGGGGAGAGGGTTGGAGGGTGGGAGGTTGGGCTCGGGAGGGGTGGAAGGAGGGGACTGTGATAGAGATGTAAATTGAAGTAATAAATAAACTTTTTTAAAAAGGCAATTTTAGACCGATGATGTGGATAGAGATGGATTCTATGTGTTAGAAAGAAGTTGGCAAGGGCACAGAACGTGTTGTAATACAACATGTAGATGAAAAGACATTGAAAATACAACAGGAGCTGGAAGCTCCCCTGTGTTCCCTTAAGTCACATTCTCTACTTTGATGTCATTTGTAATTCCTGCTGGAAATCTCAGATTCCAAATCTCCAATGCAAATTAATACAAAGTAAAATTTTACTCAGGTTCCAATGCAATTATCACTGTATACAAAAGCAAAACAGCAGTAATTATGTTGGCAATAATTGAGTGAAAGGACATGCATTCTTTCCCTGAAAGCATCCAGTGAATTCACAAAAAGGTTTGGTTTCGATTAAAACAACTTTTCTGGCTGGGCGTGGTGGCACACACCTGTAATCCCAGCACTCTCGGGAGGCAGAGGCAGGTGGATCTGTGTGAGTCTGAGGCCAGCCTGGTCTACAGAGTAAGCCCAGGACAGCCAGGACTATAACACAGAGAAATCCTGTCTCAAAAAAACCAACCAACCAACCAAACAAACAAACAAAAAACCTTTTCTGGAATTGCTTACAAAGTTGCAGAGCCATAATCCTTTGTTTAGTTCAATTGTCTTAAAAATTCTTTTTCAAGTATATTGGTATTACATAATGATGAATAGCAAGGTTTGCAATTTTCAAAGATAAATTTTTAAAAGGTACTTTTTTGCATATCTTATCTCAGGTTCAATGTCAATGGTTTTACATTCTGAGGATATTTAATATCATGTGTCCAAGTTGCCAGGAGCCACAAAAGCTTACAGTAATATAGTCAGGGCTATATCTGTTCTTTTTTTTTTTAACAGAATTGTAAAATAAATTGGCCACACCTTCCTTTGTCCCATCAGCTACTCAAAATGGAAAGTAAAGGGGATTTAACATAAAAGGGGTTTTAATGAGGACTTCTTTGTTTTGTTGGAGGCCGAACTGGTAAAACTGCACCGAGAAGAGAATCAGTTTAGTGAAACATGGTGTGACTGTGTTTCTATCTAGTCCCTATTCTCCAATTCTTCTCCTGCGTGCACAGAGAAAGAATGCTCTTAGCTCCATAAGGGCATATACATCAATGCTTTTGCTTCTGGGTTATAGTGAATGTAGGCTGCTACTTTGCTTGTACTGTTTCAGTATTTCTATGGTGTCCCACTTCCTTTATTTTCCAACATTTGAGGTATTCAGGGAAAAGGTTTTAGTCATCAGATTTGTAAAGTCCACAGGCTTAAGAGGACCACTCACTGGGCCCAACACTTTTGGCAATTGGTATGGTTTGGATGTGGTTTTGACTTTGTCTGCACAAATTCATGTTTTGGAAACATAGTCTATGGTAGAGTAGTGTTGGAAGTAATATGGAACTTTTGAGATACTGTATCTAGTGGAATGTTATTAGGTCAATTAGAACGTGTCCTTAAAAAGATGCATGGCCCCTTACTTTACATGTAATATTCTGTCTTATAAAGGGAGCTCTTGTTTTTGACACAATCCATTTGCCATAAGAATTCCCCAGTGTCTTAGCGAACAAGGGTGCTCAAATCTTGTAGTTTTAGACTTTAAAACTAGAGGTAAATGAAGTACCTTTACTTTATAAAGTTACTCAACTTTAGAAATTTTGTTCATAGCTAACTCCTAAAACAAACTCCATGCCTCATCTTCTGTCTTCAGTGGTAATAGAACAGCAAATAGAACTCTATAATCCAAAATGGCAGCTGCTTTATTACAAAAATAAACCAAAGTATCTCATTGTTCCCAAGAGCTGTCTTCAGTAAGAAAATGAAACACAGTAACTCAATTATTCTTCCCAATACATTTCATTAATAATCCGAAGAACCAAAATTTCATTTGAGACAGAAATAGCACAAGGTCAATGCAAAGTCACTATCACTGACCCTAGTTACTTCTGGGGTCTGTATTTGCATATTCACTTACTATTATGTGTAGCCCCAAAGTCACTGTCCTGTTACTGCACTCATGGGCACATGCACAATGGGACTAAGTTTGAGTTGCCTCACACATTTCTACGGATCATACAAGGTAGAACTCTCTTATCATTCCAACTTTCATGTTGGAACTAAATGTTCTTTGTGATCTACTTAGTGGCACAGTCTTTGTGTTTTTCTTGGTGATTTCACTGTATAAAATGGTCTTTGTACACAATGCTGATCCTAAGCTCATGAAGACCATGAGCTGCCTTATGGAGGAAATTACATGTGTTAGGTAAGTTCTGTTCATTGGCAAATTAGGGTACTGCTGAGTGTGAGTAAATATTGGGAAAAAAATAAAAGCAGGTGGCCACAGAGATGGATCCATAAATAAGAATGTTTTCTCCTATGCTTAACAACCCAAGTTCAGTAAACATGGGACACACATGGCAGGTGTATGGACCCAACTCCCAAAGCTTGTCCTTTGACCTCCACAGATGAACCATTGTATCTCATCCCCCCCCCACCCCCAAGCAAAATAAATAGACAGACAAATAAATGCTAACCATTATGATTCAGCTATTACCACTAATGAGTAACCGTGCAACAAAAATCTAGCAGGGTTACATGTCTATCTGTTGACAGAGATGTTGTAAGCAAAGACCTGAAGCTTGCATTTCCAGGAACAAGGCTTCAGTATTTTCTGATTCAGCATCTTAGGTAACTTTATAGAATATAACTTCTGCAGATGACAAGAATTGATCATATTGTGTAATGAAGGTGTATGCCAAATACTTTATGAATATGGAAAGAGGTAATTGGTTTTGCCCCCCTTCTCCCATTAGTAAAAGGTATCATTAGAAGCTAGGGTATAGAAAAATGTAGATATACCTATCTCTCTCTCTCTCTCTCTGTGTGTGTGTGTATGACTGAATATGAAGTATATGCGAGAGCATGCATGCCACAGTGTGGAAATGGAGGTGAGAGAGAAGCTTTCTAGATGTGATTCTGACCTTCCTCCTTTGTTTTGAGGCAGGGTCTCTCTTGTTTATAAACTGTGTGTTGTGTGCTCCAGGACAGCTGGCCCATGAACTTCATGGAAGTTGTCCCATTTCTGTTTTTCTTTTCACTGAAGGCGTGCTATAATTATGGATACATCTCACCTCCTCTGGCTTTTCATTTGACTTCCTAGGATCTAAACTCAGGTCATCGGTGTTGAGTGACAAACACTTTTACCCACTGAGACAACTCCCCATCTTCCTACCTTGATTTTGAGACAGGGTTTCTCATTAGTACAGAACTCATCAATTAGCCTGGTCTGTCTGGCCACTGAACCCCAGGGAACCTTCTATTTTTGCTTCCATAGCACTGGTGTTAGGTTACACGTGTCTACCTCCACATGCATCTTTTTAAGTTCTGCTTCTGAGGGATTGAATTTAAACATGCTTGCATGGCAAGTTGTTTACCTAATTGCTCTAGCCCAGTCACCACTGTTTTAACAGTCAAATGTAGTTTTGACAACTGAGAAAACAGGTAATACACTAAACGATGTTTAACCTATGATAATCCAATAACTCTTCTGGGATTAGCAAGATAAAAAAGACAAGGGAGCAGTGGGAGTCTGGAGAAAGAATGAAGAGGAGGAAGAGAAGGGGATTACAGTGAAGTAGATGATGAACCAGGGTGGAGGGGTGCATGCTCCTGTTCTGATACATTTTAAAGCCTTGAAAAGTCAGACTTCATCAGACACAGACTGAAACCAATGCCGTGGTGAGCCCACATAACCCTATCCCCATCTGAAGCTATTCTCTCAGACACACACCATTGTAACTCCCTAAAAAAATTCAGAATCTGTTTCCATCCCTAACACATGCTGATGTTTCCAACAATACACCAGGGAAACAGAAGTCTGGGACAAAGGGAGCACAGGGGTGGGGTGGGAGTGGTGCACCTGGACATGGGTGTATAGGGGCTGAAGTATGGGTGTCTGGAGGGTGTCTAGACTTCATAGGGAGAGAAAAGACCCATTGAATACGGACAGAGAAGGTACATTTGGAAGAGAATGAAGGAGTTAAGTCAATTTTCAAAGTCTGCTGGGACAATAGCTGGTTGTCATGTGGATTCATTCTCTTATGCTTTCTTCCCTGAACATCACAAGCAACCCTGGACCAGGAGCTTTAGACCGTGGAGAGCTTTCTGTGGGCCTGGAGGAAAATGAGTTAACTTTATATGTGGTCATATTTGCTTGCTAAGAACAGAAGTCTTGGCTCTACTCTTGCCCACTCCTCCCCATCTCTCTTTCAATCTAACTTTTATCCTATTATATGATTTTGACAATGAAAGCATTGGACTGCGAAACGGGTCTGTGTAAGGGTGGTCTCCTTTAATAGCTGCCGCACTGTACCCTTGAACCTAAATGGTTTCTATTAAGTTGAACTTGTGATGTCGGCACCATCTGAAATAAAGGGCCATTATGATTGTTCAGGTGTGTGAGACTCTTACTTACAAGGAGATTGGCATGGCAACTTTTTCATTAATAATTAGTTTTCATACAATGGAATGAATGTGAAAAATTATATTTTATGTTCTTTGAACTTGAATTCTAACATAATATCAAGAATTAAGGTAGGTAGAATGGCCCTGGAAATGTTCACTCTGAGAACTTACTAAAAGGATGAGGGAACTTTTCTATATCTGGGCCTGTTACACATTTGTGAATTCAGTCAGGCATCTTTGTCCTGCAATAGCAGGCATTCAGAAGGCTCAGAGTTTAATAAGAATGAGAAACACCTCTACCAATGAGATGGGAGTCTCCAGGGTTAGTTAGCGGTTTCAAAGCAACAGGGAGTGGGGGTATGGGGGAGGGTGTATGAACTTGAGCAGTTCTTTTTTTTGAATAATTTATTTTTTATTTCTTCAAGTTACATCTCAATCACAATCCCCTCCCTACTCCCTCCTCCAGTCCCACCCTTCCACCCTCTGTAGAGAGCTGCGACGTGCCGCGCCTTAAAGATGGCGCTGGTCTC
>CAJQZJ010000222.1:769070-780078 GCA_907164525.1 Lophiomys imhausi
TTTCAAGGGACCTGAATAAACTGCAGGAGAAGAGCTTTTGTGAGTTGTGTCATTTCTTGCTGGTCGAGAGGGACGCGACAACCCTCCTCACCCTCAACCCCCCCATCCTCTTCCCTTCTTCTTTTTTTTTTTTTTTTTTTAGTTTAAGGTATTTCTTTTTCCCCCCAACAGCTCTCCCTTTCAGTCCAAAAAATGGTTCTTTTTCTTATAACTATAAATACAATACAAAACAACAGAAATAAATAGGCCACAATTATAAGAGTTATATGGCTTAGCAGACATTCCCAATGTCCAGTCCATATGTATTTGGCACCTGACTTTAACATTCTACTATCTAACCATCTCCATGAGTTTAAAGTTCTATATCTAACTCAGCTTTCATACTAACTTGCCTCACAATTTTAAAAACATCTTCTTAGATCCAGAACACCCTCTTGATTCTAACCTTTCAACTTCTAGTTGCTCTGACTGACTTCTAGACCACCCCCATAAGTTCTGCTTATTTCCCAACCTGCTGTTTCCCTGAGGCTTGATAAGAATGGTTATTCAACATCAGAGGATTCAAATGATTGTTGATCTTTAAGGCTTATACAAATGCAACCTGGACGCTTCTATGTTTGTCAGCTTGATGGAGAAGTGTTTATGAGTGTCTCATAGCTAGTTAACAGTTGGTTAAGGTTTCAAATGGCAAAAACAGGTGTAAGGCCAATCCCTCTGCAAGGAAACCAGTGACATGTCATGTGATAGGAATGGACCAGAGCACCAATCTTGATTGGTTTATAAATGACGTGTAACTAGCATAGACATTGATGGATGTCAGTATCTGGAACTGGCTATTGTGACCTTCATCATGATCTTCTTGGCCTGGTACCAGACACAAAGATAGCAGCCACCATTCTGTTTTAAAGTGACAACTAATTCCTAGAAAGAATGGACAGCTGTAGCAATTATTTGAACATGCATATCTGTCTCTCATTTTTTTTTCCTTCCCTGGATAAAAGTTTGTCCTACATGGTATCAGATAGCTGGTGCTAATGATGTCACATTGTATTTCAAGAGCCTTGTTGTCATTTCTTTTCTCAAGAGTTATGAGCTACAATTATTGCTTAAAAAGGAGTCTTTCCTCAGAATCTAATTCATTGAATTTTCTCTAAATTTCGAATTTTACCTTCTAGAGCAAAAACCATTTTCCATATGAACCCACTTGAAATGCCTTGCTGCTTTGTTCTTGACAAAGAGCTACTGATGCATTCTTAAAAGGAAAGAAAGAGCAAGTCATATGACTCCAACACTGATGATTGGCTAAAAATCCACTCAATTCCCAAGTGACTAAGTGTGCAGAAGTTGTCGCAGCTCGAGAGAAATGACTCCAAACATTAATTTTGCTGCTCATGTCACAGGAGAACTGAAGGTGTTCTTTGTTGATGTGCCTGCTGAGGTTTTGTTTGTTTGGATTTTTGTTGTTGTTTGTTTGTTTTGGGATTCTGTACAGATTAAAGCTAAATGTGCTATTGTTTCTTCCGTTTTCTGCTAAAAGTGAATGTAGGTACATACATATACAAACATACACACACACACACACACACACACACACACACACGGGATTCTAAATAAATGAGTTTCTGTAACTTTCTTGCTTAACAGGGTTTTTATTCCAACTCCCATGTTCATTTTTAGTCTAATTGGCCTGCTTAGATACTCAAGCCAAGAGCTGTTTAGTAAGTAATCTTTTGCATGATAAAATTCATTGCAGTTTTACTCTGTATGGTTTGGGAGAACCTCTCATTTTCTGAGAAAACTGCCGAGGAAGGGCTGATCAGAGTGCTACTTTCCTGTCGAAATGAGTATCCCAGGAAGTAGATGTAAAATTAAAACCCACTTGCCGGCAACCTTTCCCTTCTGTGAGATAGTTTTCAGTTCACTGCTACACAGCTATGCTTCACTTTGAACACTTTAGTTTCCAGAATTCTGCTCTCCCTGAGGTATGGAACTGGGCAGTAAGATGACATGGCCTGAAAAATTCCTGTCTACCAGTACGTAATCTAAAAAAAAAAAAAAGTTCTTTAAAAAATAAAACAATTGTAATAAGGTAGATACTAAGGAGTATTCTGTTGATTGTGAACCACAAGGAAAGGCTTCCGTGTGTTCTCCCCCTCCCACTTTCCTGTGTTCTTGTCACTTACCAAAGCTGTTTTGGTAAAGCAGGAAGGTGATACAGGTGAGGCATGTTGAAAAATGCCATTTTTGGTTTGCTGAATTTTGTAGGAATAGATCCATGAGACAATTACACAGAAGAACACCTGGTACCATCTTATGCAATAACAAGGGCCACCAGCATGCATGTGAACATGTTTATAAAACCTTCACTCACTAGCTTACCTTTCTGTTTTGCTCCCTCCAAGTAAATACAATAGGGGAAACAGCAGTCACATTCATCCCCATTTTTCTTCTCACTCCTCACAGTTGTAAGCTTATAGTCTCATGGGCATGGAGCTGCCCACCTGGAAAGCCTGCAACCCGATGGCAGCTATCAACATATTTCATGATGGGGTCCTCAGAAAGCAGGATAAATGTCTCAGCAATACTTTACTGTAACATTGCCAGCTGTAGAGGAGCCAAGTCAATAACTCCCATTGTTCATGTAGCACCATTGGAAGGATTGGTTTTGCTTCTGAAAAAAAAAAACCCACTCAAAAAATTAAATAACAACAACCAATATCAAGTGTAGTATATAGCTAACAGCTTCACTGTTTTGTATTCAGCTTTAGCAAAAAAGAATTCAAGATTCATGGCTGAGTAGATAATAGTCTACTAATGCTATTGAATTCTTTGTGAAAGCATTGTGCAGGGACAGGGATTCCTGGTTTCTTTTTGTTGATAATGATCACCAGGAGTATAGAGTCTTTTAAAATTTGGTTATGCTTTTTAAATATTTGATAAATGATCATTTTATTTCAACATGCTTAAGTCTTAAGTAAAGGCCTTAAATCAGAGACTATTTCAAGTCAAAAGGATATATTCTCATTATTTCCCTTGTTTCTCCCATTGTCTGTGAAAAGCATTTTAAAGCATTTAAACAAAATTATGAACTCTTTGCACTGTCAAATATCACCAACACACCAGCCATCTCTCCTGCAGCATAACCAAAACAACATTCACCAATACCCTTGTTCCAACTGACAGCACTCCATTGCTTTTCTATTTCTGATGATGTTTGCTGTGTTTTAAATAGCTGCATTCACACTGACCTTTATTTTCCTGACCATTTTTAAACGTTTAGTTAATGTTTTCCTTGATGCCTCATAATCTCCAGAATTCCTGTGTTAGCTGGTCATATCACTGAGTATTCGCAACATGCTTTATTTACTTACTCATTTTCCAATTATTCAGTTATACACTTGTTTCTTATGTGATAATTATTGAAATTATCACACTAAGTATATTTCACTTATATTATTAAGATAATATTCTATTAATTTGAGAATTTTATCAATATATTTTGATCATATACATCTTCTACTCCTAAACTAACTTTTCCCATTTTTACTCCTGCTTCTTCACTGCTTTCTACTTCATGTCCTTTGCTATTTTAATAAAAGCCTCATAGAAGAGTTTTAATCCAGCAACATGGCTGCTGTTGCAAGAGATCACATCTAAAGGTCTAAGTTTGTGTGATCCTGCTAGAATACAGACATGCCCTTAGTACAAATATTTAATTTCTCTGGCAGGAATACACACCCTTAATCCCTCTGACTGGAATATGGGCAGGACACATTTTGAAAACCTTTGGCCTGGAATTTAGTATACAACTTTAATCTCAAACAATGATGTCTAATTGAGGGACAGGCAAAGTGGTGAATCAGACAAAGATTTGACAGAATGAGTCAGGGATAAGATACACTCAACTCTCATGGGAACAGACAAGAAACAGAAACTACTTAAGAGAGAGCAGGGAGTTTGTGGAAAAAGTATTATAGAGTTCAGGAGTATAGTACAGTTCTTTGCAGTTTTGTTGAGTGAAGCTGTGTTTGTGCAATTCAGTTCATGAAGTTCAGAGGCAGTTTTCTCAAGTAGAGAAATTCAGTGAGAAGCCTAGAGAAGCCAGTTTGAATCAGTCAGTTTTGAAAGGAGTTTTGAGCTAGGACAGTTGAGCTGAATCAGCCAGTTGGAGTTATACAGAACTGGAATGGGTCAGCTGGTTCACCAGTAAATCTTGGAGACTGAAAACATTCTAGGTCTAGGTTAGCAGATGGAGGTTGGAAGCTAAAGCCTTCAAGGTCCAGACTTTCAGAGGATTAGATTGTATGGAGGCTAGAAGCTTCCAGATCTAGGACTAGGTGTATTTAGACAGAAATGCTCTGGGCTCACCCCAAGCCATGTATTTGCAAAGCTTGGGTAAGGCATTTTTCTCCCATCTTTCCCCTCATCTGAGGAAATAAAAATTATAATTCATAGCCCACTGAGCCCAGTTTATGCTGCTCATGTACTCATGTATATGGAGCCATTTACTGGAGTTTGGTAGACCAACCAGGGGCCACACCCTTAAGAAACTGACTCTTCCTATCCCTGAAGCCAAAAATTAATTTCATAAAACATATATTTAAACTCTTAATTTTAAAATCATACATTTAAAAATATATGTGTGTGTATTTAAAAGAATAAGCAAAAAGTCAAAACAATAATAAGATACCTGCATACCTGTAAGCATTAATTTTCATAAGACTTGAATATAGACTTGATCTTTTAAAAATATTCTAATAAAACAGAAAAGATATATTTTAATGTCTACAATATACAATTATAATTTATTATAATATCCTTGTTCATTGGTCTGCAATATACAATTATAGTTTATTGCAATATATTTGTTCATTGTAATAAAATTATTACTTTAAATATTGGGAAAAATTAAAAGAAGAAATTGAAGGAATTAGTAAATTTTAAGTATTCACAACAAAGTTTTCTAAGACATTAATGCTAGCTCTGAAAAGAGAGTTTGAAAAAAACATTGAAATTAAAATATTTTAAAAAATTTTGTTGTTTTAGCTTTATGGTTGATCTTTAAAGAATTTTGACTGAATTTAGTATGCAAATATAAAAATTAGAATCACAAACTGTATACTCACTTCCTTTCATCTGCATATTTTACCACATTAATTATAGTTTTTGCATAATATTTATATTTGGTTACAATACAATTATGTAACTTTTATTTCTTGTAGTTTCCTGTTTAAAAATAACCAAATTTTGCTGCTGTAACTATTTTTATATTATTTTTTCACTCCCAATCACAGAATTTAGTTGTCAGTCTTTTTAGGAAGGATTCAAGGTTGCATATGTTTGAGTTTTATGTGCTTAAGAAGTTTTAAAACAATATTTATTTGTTTTTTAATTTTATTTGGGTGAATGTGTGTCTGTCTGCATGAGTTTATATGTTCCATGTGCATTCAGGAGCCTACATTGTCCAGAAGAGGACATTAAACTACTGGAATTAGAGTGACAGACCATTGTGAGCCCTCATATGGCTGTTGGAAACTGAACTCAAGATCTTCTGCAAGAGTAATGAGTACTCTTAACTGCTTAGCCATCTCTTCCACCCCAGAAGGTTTTTAACTATGTCTGCAAAACCTGAACAACATGTTGATTGAGTATGTTACCTGTGATAGCTTTAGTTGTCAACTTGGCAACATAGTAGCTATCATTCTACGGTTTTCAGGCAGGGGCTGGGCTTTGTTCCCTGTTCACCTTCCTCCAGAAGGTATGGACTTTGTCTGTTTCTAAGCAGGAAAGGATGAAACATGTGATAGGATCTGTGCCACAGGATATCCTGGAGAGGCAGGAGAAAAGATTTCCTCTACCACCAAGTGTTATAACTCCTTTAGCTAATCAAGCAGGAGGATTAGGGTAACCCTAACCCTTGCTGTCATGCAGTGAATGTTTACTCCTCTTTTATCTAAGCTGCCAGTGCCAGGCTGCAGAGCTTCAAGGAGCTCAGAGCTCCTGGACCAAGCCAAGCAACTTTGGGAGTTTGATTGATTGTGGTGAATCTGATAGCTGCTTTGGGAATAGCTGGCAACCAGCTGCTGCCACAGATGAGAACTATGGCAAGCAGTGTGGGCATGGGAGAAACGGGAGCTTCAGAAATGGCAATTAGGGTGACTGGTGGCAGTGATATGAGCCTGGCTAGCAATGTCAAGGCAGCAAGGTGGTGGTTTGTGCATGAGCAAGCCTAACTAGGCATCCAGTGGACAAGTTCTTCATGGGGTGAAAGCCCTTCCTCCCCAAGCCCAAAATAAACAACCAAGTCTAAGACAATCATGGCAAAGGAATGGGATGGAAAGACTTCATTTCATGGAAAGGGGCATTATAAACCTTGGGCAGTGGGGAGGGGTTTTGGAGGTGAATGTATTTGATTTGCTGGGGCTAAGAGTGCAAGAGATACCTCATTGACATGCATGGGCATGGTCCTATTCTTATAGTCTCTTTGTCGATGGAACTTCCAAATGTTAGAGTCCAATCTAGGTAGAACCTCCAAAAGTTATATTCCAATCTTGGTGGGACATCCAAATGTTATAGTCTAATTTCAGTGGAACCTGCAAATGTTAGAGTCCAAAAATAGCCATAGAACCACTCAGTCACCAATCTCAGTCGGATTTTGATGGTTTATTGAATGCACACCCTAAGACTGATCATGGTCATTATGACCAGGGTCACAAAGGTCTCAGAACCTAAGTGTGACATCAGCCTGCTTTGAAGGCAGACTTTTTATAAGAAAAACCATATCCAGGTAACAACAAGGTAACCAGGTATAGGAAACAAATCGAATCCAGGCAGCAACCCAGTTTGTGTAGGAAACAAATCACATCCAGGTAACAACCAGATAGGAAGCAAGGGGATGGCAGTATTACATAATTTTAGCTTGCTAGACAAAGTATTTCTAACTGACCTTTAATTTGATTGGTCCCAAGAGGAGCTATAGTTGGAGACTCTTCAAAGTGTCATGGTAACAAAGTAACCAAGTATGAATAATTTCAACTTATAACTAAAATGGAGAATGAAGACAAAAATGGCTGCAGTTATACTACAGAGGCAGGCCCAAACACTTTGACCTTACCAGCAGAATCCAATAAGAAACATCCGAGAAGAGCATAACAATGAGAGGTTATTTAGAGCAAGCTGGCTTGTGGACATGTCTGTGGGAGATTGTCTTGATTGTTTTGATGTAGGAAGACCTATTGCCTGTGTTTGGTTTGGACTGTATACATATAAAGTATAGGCTGAGCTCTAAGCATGCATGCGTGCAATTCTCTTTGCTCTTGACTATGGATATGGCCAGCTGCTTTAAGTCCAATGTTGACTTCCCCTCAACAGTGGACTGTAACCTGTAATTGTAAGTGAGATAACACTTTCTCTATTAAAATTGATTTTGTCAAGGTATTTTATCACAGCAACAGAAATGAAGGTAGGATAATATGATACAATCCTTGTCCGATGAGGCAATTCTGTCTCTTCTCTGTTGTTGATGGTTTCTTTGCAGGAAGTGTGAGATCCTGTCCTTATTTTTACTTTATTAACTTTTAAAGTTTCTATTTAGTTATTTGGTAGTTATCTGCATATGTGTTTATACATATATGTCAGATTATTGACCATACTTTTTGAAATAGGAATATATTGAAAATACCTAATTGACTGGCAAAGGATGATTACATAATTTGTACATATACATAGAATGTTATAAAGCCAGAAAGACACCCAAGAAGATATTTATGTACTTGTATAAAAAGACTTCTTAAAAATGTGGTAAATAGAAGTTTCAGAGTGGGACCTGCACAAATTCCATGGAGCAATGTTTCTGCCAATTATGGGGCACATTCATTGCTCCTATATAACCTAGAGGGTAATAATCTGTATATATGTAAGTGCATTTTAGATGTCTGTCGAAAAGCCAACCCATCATCCAGTATATATTTCAGAAATTATCTGTCTGTAGAGGAATTTTAATCCAGCAACAAGGCTACTCTGGCAAGGGATCACAACCAAAGACCTAGGTCTGTGTGATCCATCTGGGATACAGACATGCCCTTAGTATACACCTTTAATTCCTCTGGCCGGAATACACACCTTTAATCTCTCCACCTGGAATATAGACCTACCTTTAGTATATACCTTTAATCCCAAATAATGACATCTAATTGTGTCATTGTGATGAATCACAGGATGATTTGACAGAATGAGTCAGAGATAGGATACCCCCAAATCTCATGATAACAGATGGAAAGAGAAGTTACTTACGAGCAGCACAGAGAGAGTAGAGTACAGTGTAGAAATACAGTGGAGATCTTTCAGTCAGTTCCTTGCAGTTCAGTTGAGTTCGGTGTGCAGGGGGTTAGGTGCAGTTCAGTTTGTGGAGTTCAGGGGCAGTTTTTACAAGCAGAGAAATTCAGTGAGAAACTTAGAGAAGTCAGTTTTGATCCAGCTTGGAGAGGACTTTTGAGCCAAAACAGCTGAATTGAATCAACCAGCCAGAGCTCAGAAAGAACTGGAAAAGGTGAGTGTATTCAGCAGTAAATCATAGAGGCTGAAAAAATTCTAGTACTAGATTAGCAGATGGAGACTTGAAAGCTGAAGCCTTCAAGGTCCAGGCTTCCAGGCTTAGGCCTAGGGATATTTATATAGAAACACTCTGGGCTCAGTCCTAGCCATGTATTAGTAGAGCTTGGGTATGGGTCTCACCTCATTCCATCATCTGAGGAAAGAAAAACTACTTTTATAACTCTCATTATGTGGCACATGGTTTCTTTTTTGTAAGATAGGTGATTATCAAAATACGTGGTTTATTTGTGTGGATTTAGGTAAAGAAACCTTGGGAGAATGCTTAAGAAATTAAAGAAAAGGTTTATCTGTGATGGAGTGAGTCATGGTAGATGGCTGCATGACTGACAGTCAGACTTTGTTTTATCGAGAACTATTCTACATTATTTTGATATTTGAGCCATGTCAAAACAAAACAGTATAAAAAGCATCTCATTTAAAATAACAACCACATTGAATATACAGGAGTTGTAATTTGATTTAGTTCTTAACATTTTGGAGCTGCTTCCACACTCTGGTTCCTACACAGATAGATGTCTTGATGAGTATGCTGGAAATACTGTCCATTTTAACAGCTCGCTCTCCAGCAGGAAATCACCAGCCCACCATTCTCCACTCACTCACTCTCCACTCAACATGCTGTTTCTTCCCGTATTTTTCTGAGCCTCATGGGCTTATGAATTCAGTTCGAATTACTTATGTTCTGTGAGGAAATACTAGATGGGAACCATCTCTCTCTGACTTTGCAGACTCCATATGCATTTCCAGTCAGTGTTCGTTGTCAACTTGGCTCTAGTCTTGTTAACAGCAAACAGAATGGATTAGGTGTAGCTTTCATAAAACAAAGTTAGCTCTATGAAGACCCACAGATGGTTTTTAAATAACTTTAATTTAGGAGAAAGTAGCCAAATGATATTGGAAATACAGAACTCCACTATTCTAACGAACATCACATTCCAGTGGACTTCACAAAGGATTTATCTGCCATTTTAATCTCTGTAGTTACCTTTTCTTTCTATGAGAAATAAGGAATCTCACATAGAGTGCAGATAGAATATTAAATAAGAATGAGATTTCATCTATGTAAACAAGAATATTACAATGAACTTATGGTCTGACAAGTACCTCAAATAAGAAAATATACTTACTTACCTAAAAGTGATATCATTACTCAAAAAAGTTTATATTTTTATGAATGGCATAAATAGGTATAAATGGTCACATTTAATGTTTTAGTTTTATGATTTTCTCCTTCTTATAGAGTATTTCTGGGATAATTTTAAGGTGATGAGGCTTGAGTTGAGGTAGAGATAGTGACACACATGCTCTGGGAGAGAAGTAGTATATTAGGAGTCATAGAGAAAAAGATGGAGACAAAAAAATACATGTTTCCAGCTTTTTTTAACTTTTTAAAAGATAAGGGCTAGATTATTTGATTGCCTTTAAAATTAATAGTCAAACAAATTTATAGGATTTTCCTGATGCTACTTAGTAAAATAAATGCTTATGAGATAAAATCAAGGCATGAGTTTTGAATTTCTTCTTGCCTAATGGTGAGCTAAGAATCGAATGAAACATTTTTTCCAGGTGGCTGGAAAGCTATGTGAGTGCTTGGCTTTTGTCTGTCTGGCACACTGATTATTGATTGTACCAAATGAACTCTTGATGTGTCTACCAAGTAGAACATCAATGCAACAATACCAAACCTTCATTCCAAAGACTCTCTCTTTTCCCTCAATGACAACAAAAAGGAAAGAGGCAGAGTAATGTTTTTCTTTTATCATGGAACTGAATGTTAGAAGAGGCTATTGGGATGGGCATGAGCCTAGGCTTGAGTAAGGAGCAACCGTGATGCCTATGATGCCTAAGGCATTTCACATTTTATAGTTGCAGATTGCAGGGCTTGCTGGTAACCAGAGACTCAGGCAGGATCAGTCTCTGTGCCTTAGAAAATGTCATTGTTGTCAGGGACTCCAAAGAGCTGCTGAATTGTCCAAGGAAGAACAAAGAATGCAGTTTTGAAAAGAGACTATTGAGGTGTTTTAGTGATTCAATGTCTTCCACGATTCCATCAGGAGTTTCAGTGAGGCCAATGAGTGGATCTCAGAACAGTGTTCCTTCTCAGACTCTTCAGGTTTATATTCACACTAATAAAAGACCTGGGAACCATATTACTATTTCAAAGGACCAGTAAGAGCCCCATCCATATTCTGAATGAATTCCTTTTCTTGGAGGCATCATTTCCTTGGTGGGTGTTAGGTGTTATGGGATGGTTCTAGCTGTGACTTATCGAACAGCTAAATAGCCATCATGTATATTTAGTTAAGATCAATAAACAAATAACTTATTATTTAAGTGGCATTGGGAAATGTGTGTGTGTGTGTGTGTGTGTGTGTGTGTGTGTGTGTGTGTGTGT
>CAJQZJ010000222.1:780088-822937 GCA_907164525.1 Lophiomys imhausi
TGTGTGTGTGTGTGTGTGTGTGTGTGTGTGTGTGTGTGTGTGTGTGTGACTGTGTGATTGCAGACATATGCACGGCATACATGAAATGCCATACATAGATTTCAGGAGTTGGTTCTCACTTTCCACTTTGTCTTGAGACAGAGTCTTTCTTGATTTTTATTTATTGTCTGTCATTTCATCATATACTCTGGGCCAGGTGACTTGAGCTTGCATATGATTCCCCTGTCTCTGCCCACTTCTCTTAGGAATGCAAGGATTACCAATGCCATTGCCATACTTATTTTTTGTTGTTGTTGGTGTTTTGTTGTTGTTGTTGTTTGTTGGTCTTTAACATGGGCTCCCTGGATCTGAATTCAGGTTATCATGTTGCACAGTGAGCACCTTTACCCACTGAGCCATCTTTCCAATTCCTACAAAATCTTTTAAAGCATAAGGCTTTCTGGGAGAAAAAATAATTAAGGTTTCTGATGTTAAATTCTAGTAGCTATGTGTATAGTTGTACTGACTAGTGTGGTAACCATTAGACACATTCAAATTAAGATTCACTTCTAAAGTTACAGACACAGGTCTACTTGAAGGAAGCCATAGTGGCTGTTTGTAATGATATTGGAGCACCAAATCCAATAGTTTTTTTTTTATAGACTACAATTTATCATAATATTTTAAACTCCATGCATCTCTTTTCTCCCCACTTATATTTTTCTTATCACAGGAAATAATGAATAAGATGATTTAAACAATAATAGGACTAATGGGCAGAATACTATTAAAGTCCTCTTTCCCTTTCCATGTGTCATTTTCTGCAACATCCCTGACAGTACTGCCTCCTTTTAGCATTCTCCATAACACACTGTTCTTCTTGATCTATCAGTTGCTCACGGTGTGTAGAGTTTCCTCGAGGAAGAGCACTGTGTTTTGTGCTCTTGTAACATCCTTCCCAAAACTGGTTCCAAAACCTGACATATCCACTTTTGAATTTTTAGTTCTACTAGTTGCAACATAAAGCAACCCATCATTCTAATACAAGATGAATTCCTAAGCTCTGATTATGATGTGATGTATGACCTCCTCCCCTCTTAGCCTTCTTTCAGTACATGTCCAATCAATCCTTCGCCTCATTATTTTAAACAATCTATGAAACACATGCACTCATGCAAAATTTAGTTTGACACATTCATAGTTTGAATTTAAAACTAAAGCCAAGAGACAACAGTTACAATTTTTTGACATTGTGGGTACTAATTACAGAACCAAATCTGTGAATGCCTTTTAAGAGATGAGCACATGTTCCTTTGCTACTGATCTGCTCCTACTAATGGAGGATATGATTAAAGTTAGTTTTCAGGAGCTTCTGGCTTCTTTAGCACATCATATGCTATTCTAGCTAAACTATGACTTTGCAACTTTTATTTGCTGATATGATGCATAACTCACATATTTTTATTATTAATGTTTAATTACAAAATAATGGGTTCTTGTAATTTTTCTCTTTTGCTTTTGAGAGTGTTTTCTTTAATTTTAAAATTAATTTCATGTCTTTCTCTTTCAATTATTTTCTCATTTCTCTGCCTAATACTCTCATAAAATTTTTCAGAAAGATTTTTTAGTGTTATATATATACATATTTAAATATATATAAAACACATATATGTGTGTACATGCATATATACATATATGTGTGCATATACGCATATAGTAATTTTTTATATATCCATATATGCATATGTACATATATAATAAGAAAAATATATGTGCATATATATACATATAGTAACTTTTGTACCTCACACTTGATTAAATATGACAATGAAAGGGGACTTCTAGATGTGCATAATTTTTACAAGGATTAACATACCTCTTTTTTCCATCTGACTCTTTTACTGACTGTCCACATCTAGAACCCCTAAATATTTCTGTCCCTACAGCTAAGGCAATATTCAACATTTATTACTTTCTTACTGGTAAATCCAGTTCTGTGGTAATCGCGTTGTCTGTTGATGTGAACCTCCTGAGGAGGGCAGACTTGAGAGATGATGCTCTTTGTGTGCTATGGTGATAGACTCCCTTATCAAGTCCACACTGGACCCTGGAGATATCAGGAACCTGTCAAGTGTTTTAAAGTGGGGAGAGTCTCTCTGGAGTCCTCAGAAATGACTTACTACCTTGGATGTTCCCTGGATGGCTCCATTGTCTCCACATACTGAATTCCTTGAAAATGTGTGGCACATAAAATAGTTCAGCTTATGCAAGACAAGAGGGATGAGCTCTTCTTGAATTTACCATAAGGACAACAGGTCTGTTTTTTGGGAAAGATGGCACTGATAAATGCATTTGTAGGGAATGGATTTTTAACAATGAGTTCATTATATAATCTAAGAAAGGGGTTTAAGACATGAACAGGTTGTCATCTATTCTGCTATTTTGGTCAAGGCTTTGTCCCAAAGCATTTTTGCAAGCTGTCTTTTGGATACACCTACAATTCTAGGTGAAGGGAAGCAAATGGTTCCTTTTGATAGGTAATTTCATTTAGCCTGAAAATTCGTCTTTTATATCCTGTAGAATTCTGTGTAAGGCAATGAATAATAAAAATCTAGGCAAATGGAACTTTTCCAAATTATATGCATTGGAAAATTCACAGTCGGAAGAGAAAATGAGTATTTAATATTTGTTGCATGGAGTAATTTAAAATGAGAATCAAAATCAGTCTTGGTTCATGTGAAAAGAGGATGCTAAGATGAACAACTGGGTGGAAAATAATAATTTCAGTGGGAAAAATATGAAAAGGGAAGTCAGAATGCTAAGCTAGATTGTGGAGCATTGGTGGTTAGAATGTGGTTAAATGTGGTGGTTACAATAGTAAACATACTGTTACACATTCTGAGAAAAATCTGTAATTTCATGTATATAGGTGGTGAATGTAACTTATAATCATCTATGATATAGGGATAAAAAATTAAGGCATGTACCTCTCAGAGCAACTGTCATTGTCAGTGCCTTACACTTAGCTCAAAGTTTTTCAGAACATTTAGTTTGATTCTATCACAAAATTGTTAGTGGGGCAGGGCAGGATACAATTAGGACTTTTTAAAGGAGGTTAATTGACTAGGTTAAATAGCTTGTCACTGGAGACTCACATTTGAAAGCTTATTATTTTGAAACAAATTCATAATTTTATTGTTTCTATCCCAATCCTAACCCAATGGGAAGAGAAGGGAAAAATAATTAACTTGAATGAAATAATAATGTGACAGTTAGTGCTCAGCTTTTTCACAGTGATAACACAGTAAACAGATAGATGATAGGAGTGGCTTCTACAGGTGGAAGCAGTACACAGGAGAGAGTAGGACTTATAGAGAGCACAGACCAGCTTAGAGAATGTGAATTCTGGAGTTACAAGCTCTACTCATTTCCCGAGCTTCTGCTTCCATGGAGTTAGTGTCTTTTGTTGTTGGAGTATTTGGTGTTTTTAGCATATATTTCCATACTGTTGTGCCTTTTAATCACTAATGTAGAGATGTGAGTGACAGTGAGTGGCCACAATGCTGCATGTGTGAGAAAAAGTTTCATAATTTTCATCTAGGAAGAATTACTTAAATGAAATACAAAAATCATATAAGAGTAACTTTATAAAATAGCATTTTTGAAACTACTGTATAGTCAAGAGACAAATTAAAAAAATGATAACTGATTGAAAAAAACTATTTGTGATGAGTATAAATGACAACATGAAGAACGTCATCAATGTTTAACAACATGATGGTATCCCATTCACCTGATTGAGATAAACAACTGAAGCCTGAGTGAATAATCACCTGAAAACACCCCATTCTCCACTCCTACCATGAAAGGAATCTCTGAAGAGCTTTTGTTAACAGCAGTCCTCTCCTTTGAGTATCACGTAGTTGTTCTTACTCAAAAAAAGTATTAAAAATGTGGTTGAATAGACCAACTTCAGCTGTCCTTTTCAACTCAGGGTTTAAACTTGCCTGTGGGCGCACCAAGTAACACTGGCTAGCTGACCATTGCTTCCATCAGAAAGACTGTGTGAAGAAAATACATCCACAAATGGGCTCCTGGTTGCTCTCAGCAGTGGGTCGTCTCTTCCTCATTGCCAAGAATATGTCCTTTGAATCTCCTCAACTTCCATTTTAAGCCTGAATGCTGTCTCTCACCCAGGGTTTGCTGGGGCATAAATCCTACTGTTTTCTTTTGCTACTAACTGCACTGAAGCACCTAAGGTACTGGGCAAATGAATGTTTCATTTCACACTTTCTGCCCAAAACTTAAAGTCAGTTAAAGAACAAAGCTCTGAAGTAGCTTTTACTTAACTTTCGGAGGACATTTACATACTAAACATAAAAATGACCCCAAGTCTAGAGAGGCAGAATTACCTATGGGTTACTTTGTGGACTCTATACTTGGGCTGTTCAACTTAGCCTCTAACAAACTGTGACACTTTCCACAAGTTACTTAATTACTTTACATCTCAATTACCTCAGCTATAAAATGGGGATTATAATAGTAACTCCCTCAATGAGTTGTTGTGAGAATTAAATAGGTTGTAAAGCATTTAGTAGTGGTCCACGCACATGTTATGCATTCAGAAAATGTTAATTGTTATTTGTTTGAAAGTTTAAGGAATCTCAGCATAGCATGGTATGGTATTGACTGTATTCATGCACTCAGTCGCTGGAGCCCAGTTTCACATTCCAGTTCTAATGCTGACAAATGAACAAGGAGCACTTTCATACACCAGAGCGATGAATACCCCTAATAGATGACATCTCACAATTAAAACAGCACATCTCATGCAAATCTCTTCCTTCCAAAAAAAAAAAAAAAAAAACTGCAGAAGTTTAATCTGTTTGATTATTTTTTAATAGCAATGTGAAGTTATGCATTTATCGCCTGAAGGAACTCCTGAAATGCATTGTGTGACTCTAAAGGAGCCCAGGCTACTGAATAGGACACTATAAACCTGATCTCAACAGATTGAAAACAAGATGTGACAAGCAGTTTGACACCGGACCTCCACTAATTTCCGCTCCTTGCAAAGAGGCACATCTGAATGGGAATAGCGGGGCAGAATGGGTCACTATGGTTGGGGCCATGTCAGTCCACACATAAAACTGCCTTAAAGGGGAAAATAAGCAGCCATTGATTTCCTGGCAGCCCCCTACCTCCCAAGTCTGGGGAAAGTGGCCAATATGGGGTACCAGCTGCTCTCTGCTGGAATTTCTTTGTGGAGGACATAAGAAGTGGAAGAAAGCTACTGAAAGCTGGGAGATATAAAAGGAAACACACACACACACACCACCACCACCACCACCACCACCACCACCACCACCACTACCACCACCACCAGGAAAGAAGAGGTAGTGAGGAATGCTGAGCCATGCTTCATTCTTCAAACTAAGCATGCTTCTTTTGCAGAAAATAGAGGAGGTGGGAGGGAAGCTTCAACAAACCCGACCTTTATTTATGCAACACGTTGGGAACATTTCCAATGGGAATTTCTCATGCTCTTTCCCACTCTCTGAATTCTGTTGGTGGTGGGACCTTTTTTTCTTTAAACTGCTCTGATCTAATAAGTATTTGCCTCAAAACTAGAACAAATACCCAGTGTGATTGGGAGTCCTCATTTACATAATTGCATTATGACAGCAATTTATGGAGGATAATAAATGGAGATTATTGTGAAGTTTGTTGGCTGTGATACACAAAACACTCCCAGATTTCTTTCTGAGTTCCCTTATGACAGTTTTGCTGAGTAAATAAGACTTAAAATTTCTTTCAAGTTTGGGTAGTGGGCAATCACTTTTTGTTTCTCATTGGGACACTTTGAGCAATGTGTCTCACAGTAGAATCAAATATTCACAAGATCATCCAAGAAAGCATGGAGGAATAAGTTTCAGGATTGTCAGAGTTACTCCTCCATGAATATTAGGCTACAAATACTGCTGTAAAATGAGGTTGTCAGGATTAAAACATTGTTATTATTTTTTTAATTTTCCCAAAACAGCATTGGTTATTGGCCTAAAGATTTATTGGAAAATATGAAATTTTAAGTGGTTGCAATTGTAATATAAATGCATTGTCATTAAATAAATTAGATGCTTTAAAAACAGATACCTTATAAAAGCATATCCCAACCCTGTTAGCTTTCCTTCCCACTATAAGTCTACAGGAGTTTCCACTAGCCTGATTTCAGGGGACCTTCAGGGTCCTAATGGCTTACATCATCACCTGCTGACAGATATGCCAGGTATAAAAGCCCTGTCCACCTCTCTCTGGTCTCTTTCTCCATTTCTCTCTCTTTCCTCATTTCCCCATGTCTCTCTAGGATTCTCCCTTTGTCCCCCATACCCTTCCTTCTCACCCTTCTCTATCTGTCTCTGTCTCTCTGTCTCTCTGTCTCTCTGTCTCTCTGTCTCTCTCTCTCTCTCTCTGTTCCTCCCCATGGGTTTGCTCTTAACTTCCTATCCTAATAAACCCTTTTACCAGACCTGTTGTATGGCATAGTATGATTTCCTCGGGGAGTATACCTCAGCATGGGCCCACCAAAGTGTACCAACTCCCCACACTATTATAACAACCGCTTCTCTGTGTATTTCTATTTGTAAGGGTATGCAGATAACTTACTTAAAATATTTGACTAGTGAAGGTAAGAACATTATCTATAGTTTAAACATAGATGTGTCTAGCATACGAAAATGTCTGAAGTAGTTTAGTCAATGTAGTATAAATCTTTTTGTTTTGTTTTCATTTAAAGATTTCTATGTACATGAGTGTTTTGCCTGCAAGTATTTGTTTCACATATAGGTGAATCAAATCTCTAGGAAATGGAATTGCAGACATTTGTGATGTGCCATATAGGTGCTGGGAACTGAAACTGAGCCCTGTATAAGAGCAGCCAATGCTGTTAACTGTTGGTCCATCTCTCTACCCCAAATTCTTTTATTTGTTCCTCACTGATAACAGATTTTATTTTTAATGGAAAGGAGTAGAATAAAATTTGAAATTTTTATGTAAAATATAAAAGCAGCTTGCTAAATACAACACCAAAGTAAACAGACTTCGGGTCATGCTTCAGGACTCAGGAATAATAAACTATCTTGGTTAGTGTTTTGTTGCTGTAAAGAAGCACCATGACCATGGCAATTCTTATAAAGGAAAACATTTAATTGTGGCTTGCTTACAGTTTCAGAGGTTTAGTCACTGTCATCATGGTGGGGAACATGGCAGCCTGAAGGGAGACATGGTGGTGGAGAAGGAGCTGAGAGTTCTACATCCATATTCACAGGCAGCAGAAAGAGAGAGCCACTGGACCTGGTTGGATTTTTGAAAATCTCAAAGCCCACCCACCAGTGACACACTTTCTCCAGCAAGGCTACACATACTCCATCAAGGCCATATCCTCTTTCAAATAGTGCCTCTCCATGGTGACTAATCATTCAAATATATGAACCTATGAGAACCATCTTATTCAAACAACCACATTCCATTCCTTGGCCTGCATAGGCCTATCACATATTATAATGCAAAATGGATTTAGTTCAATTTCAAAAGTCCCCATCTTCTATCATAGCCCTAACACTGTTCAAAAGTCCTAAGTTCAAAGTCTCATGTGAGACTCAAGCCACTCTCTTAACTGTAACCCCTGGTAAAAATCAAAGTAAAAAGAGAGATCACATACTTTTAAAATACAATGGCACAGAATATATATTAATCTTCTAATAGGGAAGAAAGGGAGTACAGTGAGGAAATACTGAAACAAAGCAAGACTGAAAACCTGCAGGGAAAACTCCAAATTCTATATCTCCAAGTCTGATGTCAAAGCACTCTTCAGATCTCCAATTCCTCTTGGCTTTGTTGACTGTACCAAACTTCACCCACTTAGGCTAGTTTTACACCTGATCTGTAGGTAGTTCTGGTATCTCAAACATCTTGGGGTCTTCGATACCATCCAGGCTTTACCATCACAGCTTCATGAAATGGCCTCTCTGAGCCTCCATACAGGGACATCCCTGACACATTCCTGGCCTTAGCTGCTTCCCTTATCTTTGGGTGGAGATTACACAACCCCTTTCTTGTATCCTTGATTTTAAACCAAAATCACACGGCTGAAGCTGCCAAGTTCTTCTGCTTACTAGGGCTGGAACATGTCCCTTGGTTCAATTGCATCTGCATCAACACTCTGTTGTTGATAGTTTCCTTCACTGCTTAAGCTTCTCTTTAATTACTTTTCACAAATTGGAAAGTTAGCTGGGTGGGGTCTTGCCCTGAGATCAACATTCCCTTTATTCCATTTAACATCAGGATTTTCCTTAAACTTTTTATCTCTTTGAGCACTGAATTTAGCTCCATTACACTTTCTGATGCTCATTTTCTCCTCAAATTGTAAATTTTGTGTTTTTCCTTGCTCAGCTTATTCCTTTTCATTATAGATCTGCACAAGATTGACCAAAAATTAACACAACTGAGTCAATACTAGGCTGTCTTGAAATCTGCTCTGCCAACACCATTAATCCAAAACTTTTCAATTTAGGCTCAGGTAGTTCTTTTGGATAAGAGCTAAAAGCATCCATATTCTCTTCAAAAATACCACAACACAGTCTTGAGGCCTCTTACTGATACTCTTCTATGAAACCTCTTGAGGTGGGCCATCATAATCTACTTTGCACTCAGCATCTGTGTTCAGCTGATTTCCTAAACCAAAATTCCAAAGCCCATATTCCATCAGAAGCATCTTGGTCTGGCCTGTCACTGCAATACTTTCCTCCCAGTTAGCAGCCTCTGCCTTGGCTAGTGTTCTATTGGTGTGAAGAGACAGCATGGTATGGCAATTCTTATTAAGGAAACCATTTAATTGTGCCTTGCTTGCAGTTTCAGAGGTTTACTCCATTGTTACCATGGTGGGGAACATGGAGGCATGCAGGTAAACATGGTGCTGGAGTGGTAACTGAGAGTTCTACATCCATATTCATAGGCAGCAGGAAGAGAGAGCCACTGGACCTGGCTTGGACTTTTCAAAGCCTCAAAGCCCATCTCTATTGACAGTATTTCTCCAGCAAGGCCACACATACCAAAACAAGGCTATACCTCCTATTCCTTTCAAATAGCACCACTCTCTGGTGACTAAGAATTCAAATATGTGAGGCTATGGGAGCCATTCTTATTCAACCCACCACATTGACTTTTGACATCTTACATGCTAATGATGGACTATTTTCTTCACAATCAACCTTAGGTATGACAGCTGGTTTCATTCTATATTCATAAAGTAGCAAGGATACTTCTCTGTCAAAAATTCATAATTTCAGTGTTCCTTGAGATCATGCTTGTTTTCTTACTAGTTTATGCAAATGAGTGAACATTCACTCTGGAAATACCTCTACCACTTTACATGCTTCCTTCTTTATCTCAGACAACTACATCTCTCTTCGATTAATTTCCTAACCCAGGCCTTGCTGTCTTTGTTCTATGCTATGACTGCAACTGGTCCAGGTGTGGGGCTTGTCTTCCATCACTAGTTTTGCAGGGCCTGAGCTAGGTCATCTGAACCTAGTGATGTAGGGAAATCTTATGTGGTGTAAACCAAAGCAGCCTACTAATGGCTCCCATATTCAGAATGTCAATATCCACAACAGAGAAGCTTCAGGGGTTGTATTAAATCTTAGAAAACACAGGTTTAGCTGATAAGCAGAGACTATCTCTGAGAAAATTGTATTCTAGCCTAAACAAAACCAAATTTGTCACTTTGCAGTCCTTGGATAAGCATATTAGGAGTAAGATTGTTTCATTCTAATTCTAATTTTTACATTAGCATGTTTAAGATCCTCTATATTTAAAATTAATGCACAACTTTAGCCTATGGAACATACAATCCACTTAGAAATTCCCAATTCTAAGATGTTCAAGGACTATTAGGTTGCCTAGAGCAGAAATGTGTGGTTTGTCTTTAACATGTACAAGATAAAATTAAACAAATCCTCATCAAAATCACATGAAAAATAGAATCAGCATCTTCAATGCATCTGAAATAAAGCAGTGTAAATACCTTAGAATTACTGATATATTCCAAAACTAAAGTTTTCACTTTCCATTTCTTTCAGAAATAACACCGAATTCACACTTAGCCTAAAAATGTATTTCTTAAGGTGCCTCTATGTGTGATTATTTTCACTCTGCTTGGAAGTATTCTCACAATATTGTCTTTATGTATGTTGGGCCCCTGGGCATGAACTGTGTCACATGATCATGATCTCAAGTATCATTTCTCTACCTTCATTGCTCACAGAATTTGCTTGGATGAAAATAGAAGCTGACAGTTGTTTTGTGAGTTCAGGTGGTGGTTACACTGGCATTCCACTGTCTTCTGACTCTCCCTGTTGCTGTAAAGAAATAAGCCATTTTCTTATTAAAAGCACCCTTAATACTTTCCCAATGCTGGTAATTTGAACATGGATTTATCATGCTGCTGGAAGTTATTGTAGGGTCTGCTTGGAGTCATAGAATTTCCTGAACGTGTGGAAGTATATCTTAGTGTTAGTGTCAGAGAGCTTGGGATGCTCTCAGCAGATGATCTTCTAAAAAGATAATTTTTGCTACCTTCACTGTCATTTTTCTAGGAGTTAAATTTAAAAAGTTTTAAATACCACTAATGTCTTCATCATGCCTCTTAATTTCTCAAGAAGTTTTTATAATTTTACCTCTTCAGTCTTTATTCTGAATAGTACATTGTGACAAATTCCCAATTTCCTGATATTCCCTTTGACTATATCTAGTCTGCTGTTAAACTAAGCGTATTATGCTTTCAAAAGTTGAATTCCAAAGAATTTTAAACTTCTTTTTGCTTAATTTTATGTTTTTTTTTAGAAATTCTTTATAAGCATTATATCTATCTCACACCTTACACCTTCAACTTTTCCCATGTTCCCCCTACCCAAACTTATGACCTCTTCTTATTAAATTATTATTGTTACAGACACACACACACACACACACACACACACACACACACACGTACACACAATATACTGAGTTCGGTTAATGTTGTTCAGATGCACATGTATAAACATCATCTATTGCTTCCACTATAAGAAGAATAAATTACTTTACTATCCAGCAGCTAATTCTTAAATCTGTACTTATATGTGGTTTGTTTCTAACTACTATTTTTGCTCAGCTTTTCATTTTTTGCAAGTATTTTTATGTCCCTTGGTACCTATTTTAAGTTTCTAAATTATAGTTAGAAATAACTTGATCATGAGGTAATATCATCTACTATAAAAGTGATTACCTTGTTTTGTTTCTATGTATTAAGTGCAAATTTCACATGTAGGGATTACTCTAACAAATGAATTTTTGTAAAGACTGAAGTCAATTAATTTGAGCTGTGTTGTTTGTAAGTACTTGTTAGTAGGGGTTTAATTTCATGTCTTTGAGAAATAATTTTATTCCTACTTAAAAAAATTAGTAATCTTTTTCACTTAGTGGTACTTGAGCCAAATGTCTTTCTTCCTGGCCATTTATAGCTATGGTTCTGAAAAGTGCCATCCAGTTTGTTGTAGTATCTCAAAATCAGGGGGAGAGATAACCTTGAAATAACAGTGAATGCCATTCTCTGGAATTGTACCCTGTATCTGACCAGAAATTCTTTATTACCTTGGTAGTTCATTGAAAGCTTCAAGAAGTTCCTACATATTGGGAAAAGATCTTCACCAATCCCACATCCAACAGAGGTGTAGTATCCAAAATTTACAAAGAACTCAAGAAACTAAACACCAAGAAATCAAATAATATACTCAAAAAATAGGGAACAGAGCTAAATGAAGAATTTATTAAAAAGGGGGGAATCTAATGGCCAAGAGACACTTGAAGAAATGCTCAACATTTCATCAGGGAAATGCAACTCAAAATGTCTCTGAGATTTCTTCTCACATCTGTGATCAAAAACTCAAGTGACAGCACATGCTGGCAAGGATGTGGAGAAAAGGAAACACTCCTCCACTGCTGGTGGGAGTGCAAACTTGTACACTCACTTTGGAAATCAATTTGACAATATTTCAGAAAATGGTCTTGAATACCTCAAGACCCAGCCATACTACTCCTGGGCATATACCCAAAAGATTCCCCACCAAATCACAAGGACATCACCTCAACTATGTTCAGCTTTATTTGTAATAGCTAGAAACTGAAAACAACCCAGGTGCCCTTCAACTAAGAATGGATAAACAAACAAACAAAAAAACTGTGGTACATTTACACAATGGAAAGAATACTACTCAGCTATCAGTAGGAAGGAAATCGTGCAATTTGCAATCAAGTGGATGGAACTAGCAGAGTTCATCCTGAGTTAACTAACCTAGACCCAGAAAGATACACATGGCATATATTCACTTTTGACTGGATTTTAGCCATATAGCACAGGATAACTATCCTAATACCCACAGACCCAAAGGAACAGGAACCTAGCATAATTATCCTGTGAGAAAACCCACCCAGCAGCCGATCAAAACAAATGCTGAGACACACAGCCACACATTAGATGGATCTCTGGGAGTCCTATATAAGAGAGGGGGGAGGAATAGAGAGACCTGGCGGGGGCAAGAACAACACATGAAGATCAACAGAAAAACCAACCTAGGTCCTAGAGGCTTACAGAGACTGAAATACTAACCAGAACAAGAAGAAAAAAGATTAGACTACACCTAGCCCCCCTCTACATATATAGATGATAGGCAACTGGGTCTTCATACAGATCCCTTAGCAAGTAGAAGGGGTAGGTAGTTTCAGTCATAGACTCTGTTGCCTGATAGTGGGACACTTTACCCTAGCTGGGTTGCCTTGTCGGGCCCCAGAGCAAGAGGA
This sequence comes from Lophiomys imhausi, assembly GCA_907164525.1. Taxonomy (NCBI): domain Eukaryota; kingdom Metazoa; phylum Chordata; class Mammalia; order Rodentia; family Muridae; genus Lophiomys; species Lophiomys imhausi. The sequence goes on from CAJQZJ010000222.1 coordinate 792,962, forward strand.
AGCTCTTAGCCCTTATGTGAATGATGAACTGAGGGGGATGGATATGTGGGAGCTCTCCTCACCCCAGGAGTAAGATAGGAGGGAAAGGAGGAAGAAGGTGGAAGGGTAGGACTGGGAGGAGGGCTGTGATGGAGATTTACTTGAATAAACAAACAAACAAATAAATAAATGTTGGGGGGAAAAGTAATTATGGCTGGCCTCTCCTGCTTCTTTTGAGATAGAGTCTCACTATGTAAAGCAGAATGGCCTTGAGCTTTGCAGTTCTCATGTTCCAGCCTCCTGTGTAGTAGAATTACAGGTAAATGCCACTATGTCTAGTATGCCCAACTTTTACATTTGCCTACATGGGAAAAGTCATATAATTTCTTAGGGAACTCTGAATAGAAGAAGTAGTTACAAAGGAAAAGACCCATGAATGAAGCTATGTGAGTAGACATCTGAAAGCCTGTGAGAAGGCTCCGAGTAAAGAAGACTAGAGCCTTGTGATCTTTGTTCCTCCATAACATGGGTTGTCCTTGGAATGTGTTTTCATGTCCCTCCCAAGTGTAGCAGACAGGAGTGAGCTTACTTTAGATTATTCGTTACAACTGGCTTTTGTTTGTTTATATTCCTCTATGGAAAAACATGTTTTTGCCCCCGTCTGGATTGCCCTTGGGATTGTACACTTTACTCAGGTAGCTCTCCTTAATCTCTGGAGTACAAATTGTCTGATGCTCTAAATCAGTGGTCCTCAACCAGTATGTGGTGAACCCTTGGGGATCGCATATCATATCCTGTATATCAGATATTAATATTTCAATACATAGCAGTAACAAAATTACAGTTATGAAGTAGCAATGAAATAGTTTTATGTTTGGGGGTCACGACAGCATGAGGAACTGTAGTAGTGTTGCAGCATTACGAAGATTGAGAACCATTGATGTAAATAAAATTGGCTATTGCATGAGAATTTAGTCTCCCTAATTTTTAGGCCCTGTTCTCCCAGATTCATGCTGCAATGTGAATGGTAAGCATCTGGTCATTCTCTATTTCATAAAACAAAGTACTGTGACTAACTTTGGTTTTATTTATTTATTATTTATTTTTATATTTTTTATATTCTGGTTTTATTTATTTACTACATATATTTATTATTGTGGCTAACTATATGCTACCAAAACTTTTTTTAAAAATTTACTTGTTAGACTTCATTTTGAATAACTGTACTAGAGAAGGCTTTACTCACACAAGTACAAAGTACTACTACTCCTGGCAATATTTATCAAATCAGAAAACCTACAAACAACTCAATTATCAATCTGCAGTCAGATAGATAAATAAATGATCTATTTCTATAACAGAATGTTATATACCAATCAAAATGGCATCACTAACATTATACACATCAACGTATCAATAAGCTGTCTTAAAATATGGGCAGACAAATGATTCAGTGGGTAAAGAGGTTTGTCGTCAAAACTGATGACCTTTTTTCATTCCATGGACCACATGATGGAAGGAAAGAAACATCTACTGAAAGACAGGCACATTATGGAATGTGTGTATATGTGTGCTTGTGCCCACACATGCATGTACTCACACATACATGCTCATCACACACATGCACACACATATGCACACACACACACTGAATAAATAAATGAATGTAATAAAATAATAGTCTTAAAACCATTGCACTAAAAAATATATTGTGTTTTTTCTGGTAATATCGAAGACAAAACCTAACTAAACTGGATAATAAACTATAAAAGACAATGTGTGTGCTGAAGAAGAAATTATACTCTCAGTACATGATTTCAGACTATAAACAGAGTGGGATGCTACAAACAAGCACTTAGAATGGAAATTGCCCTCAAATTCTTGGAGGGGTTCTACTCTTTGATAGACAGGTATGACAGGAGATCCCAAAAGTAGTCAGGAGACATAATCACAGATTCCACGAAGGTCATCCTTATCATCACAGTAGCTTCAGTGCTCTGATGCTGGGGACAGCCCTCTTACTCTCTGCTGCCATATCATTAGTGTGGGATAATTTAGGAAATGTGATGGAAATATCGTCTGCTGTCATTGAACAAGACTATACGACCTATGCAAGACTGTTCTGTCAGCTTTATGGCCTATTTTTTATCCAAAGACAAGCTAACAAGTAAAATCCCTCAAAACTAGCATGAAACCAGTCTGTCCTTTCACTTGACAAACAGGTAAGTATCTATGGTGTGTCTCATTGTATTATGAACTCAATTACAAACTTCAAAATAATCAAAAATAGCTTTCATTGTAAAATTGGCATCTCTTCATCACACTTGAAATTACATTTCGTGAATCCAGTCCAGTACACTTGCTACCAAAACTGCAGTTAATTTGCTATCAAGAACTAAAGCCACCGGGCGGTGGTGGCGCACGCCTTTAATCCCAGCACTTGGGAGGCAGAGGCAGGCGGATCTTTGTGAGTTCGAGGCCAGCCTGGTCTACAAAGCGAGTCCAGGACAGCCAGAGATATTCAGAGAAACCCTGTCTCGAAAAACCAAAAAAAAAAAAAAAAGAACTAAAGCCATGAGCAACTCCATCTCCCCCACTTTAGTGATCAATCATTGCCATTAGTATTCCCTTAATTTTTTCAGACATCTGAGACAGTAATTTTATTATTTGTTATTTTATGACAGTTCTGGAGAATGGATAAGATAAACGTATTCCTGAAATGCTATTTAATTATTGTTATTTGTATTAAAGTTAAACTTTATTAAGTTTCAGGAGGCTCGACCCCTTATATGTGCTTTGGAATTTTAAGTTCAATTCATAAATGAACCATGAATAAAGTTAAATAAACGGTCAACAAAATGGCTCAGCATGGAAAGTGGCTTGCCTCAATCATTAGAATCCAAGTTGTCCTCTCATATACACTTAATATATGCAATGTTTACCTTGTTCATACTTCTGAAATTAGAATGTCTTGCACATGCTAATAACACTATATATTTTTGTGTGTGTTTTTGTCACTGTGGGTGAATGTCTCAAGCCAATATCCAAAGGCACTAAGGCAAATCAAGTACAAAGTAAACAAAAGTTAATTGGAAATAAAGACACAGATTTTGTGGCATTGCCTCAGAAAAACTAAACAAAAATAAACTGTGCACAGTGCCAGTGATGTTACACTCATTCTGAGCTGCACACTTCACAGTGAAAACAAACTGGGGTTCTGATTCATTACTTAAAAGACACGTGGACATAGTTGTCAGATGGAACAAAAGCCCAAAGACTCACACAGCGATGGATGGGTTCCTCAATTTTGGGGGATATCACCGTGGAAATATGATCTCCTGGTGGAAATATGGTGGTGATGTCCTTATTCATGTGTTTCTCTTTGACAATAATGTGGGGAATCATGAAAATTAGTATAAACTAAGGTTTCTGTGCTTTTCAACTTGCTCAAGAGTGTGTAAGTTTTTGAATGGTTACTTCACTCATTTATTTGTTTATGTGTGTCTATGTATATGGGCATGCACATGGCAGAGTGTATGTGTGGTGTTCAGAGGACCTTATGGAAATGTCAGAGTCCTTCCATGCTTCTACCATGGGTCCCGTAGATCAAACTTGGGTTGTCAGACTGCAGCAAATGCCTTTATCTGCTGATCTGTGGTAATGCTGCACTAAAACTTGGGGATATGGACTAACTCTTGGTGTCCTTTATCCCAAGACTGGGCTGCTTTTTTCAGAAAAATTTTCTCTCCTGTTCTAATCTATATGACAGCAGTCTAATCCTTGAGAGTCTAGTCTTTGAAGTAGACTGAAAGAAGTCTAAACTAAAAACTCCCAAAGTAAGGCCTTTATCCTCTGAACCATTTCACTGGTCCCATAATAGTTTTATTCAGTTTTTTTTAAATATTAATTTTTTTTCTTGTTTTTAAATAATTTTTTATTTCTTCAAGTTACATCTCAATCACAATCCCCTCCCTACTCCCCCTCCAGTCTCACCCTTCCACCCTCCTCCCCCTCAAGCCCCCCATCCTCTTCCCTTCTTTTTTTTTTTTAGTTTAAGGTATTTCTTTTTCCCCCCAACAGCTCTCCCTTTCAGTCCAAAAAATGGTTCTTTTTCTTATAACTATAAATACAATACAAAACAACAGAAATAAATAGGCCACAATTATAAGAGTTATATGGCTTAGCATACATTCTCAATGTCCAGTCCATATGTATTTGGCACCTGACTTTAACATTCTACTATCTAACCATTAAAACTTAGAAGCAGATAAGTTGACAGCCTAGCTCTGCCAAGACAGGGTAGGTAAGTCCTTCATAATTCCTGCTCTACAATCAATGTCTGTCAGAGAAACGGGGCCAAATGGCTGAAGATTGATGCTGTAATGTATGGAGAGAAAATGGGAACTGTCCAGGCGGCCACTGGTATGTCATTTTTTAGTTTTGGAAGCTGCAGGCCCTGCACTTCCTATATAATCAGATATATTTATCCCTCTCAGGTCTCTGAGGTGGTTGAAGAATAGATAGCTAGAGTCTCATAATTAAATTTTGAGTTGTTTAGGAATCAAGAGGGTGTTTTGGATCTAAGAAGATATTTTTAAAATTGTGAGGCAAGTTAGTATGAAAGCTGAGTTAGATATAGAACTTTAATTTTTTTCAAGTTATATCTCGATCAAAGAACTCTCCCTCATCCCCTCCGGGTCCCACCTTCTTGCCTCTTTCCCATCTCCATCTTCTGCTTCTCCTAAGATGAGGGAAGCCCACATATACCAACCCTCCTCTGTTCAACCCTCATCCCCAAACACATGAGGGTTAAGAGCTTCCTCTTGTACTGGGGCTTAATATGGCAGCCCAGCTAGGGTAATGCGTTCTACTAGCAGGCAACAGGATCCAGGACTTGCTGCTGGGTAGAGTTTTTCATAGAATAGTTACAATAGTTCCTGTCTGTTTGGGTCTGTGGGTTGTAGGATGGTTGTACTGTGCTATATGGGTAACATCTGCTTATAAGAGAATACATACCTTGTGTATCTTTCTGGGTCTGGGTTAGCTCACTCAGGATGAGTTTTTCTGGATCCATCCATTTGGATGCAAATTGCATGGTTTCCTTGTTTCTGATAGCTGAGGAGTATTCCATTGTGTAAATGTTCCACACTATTTTTTATCCATTCTTCAATTGAAGGACATCTGGGTTGTTTCCAGTTTCTGCCTATTATGAATAAAGCTGCTATGAACATAGTTGAGATGATGTCCTTGTGGTTTGGTGGAGAGTCTTTTGGATATATGCCCAGGAGTGTTATGACTGGGTCTTGAGGTAGAGCTATTTTCAGTTTTCTGAGTTATCGCCAGCCAGATTGATTTTCAAAGTTTGCAATCCTACCAGCTATTCAGTACTTTTTTTTTTGCCATTAATAGGGAATGTTTTCCTCTTCAGAGCCTATATTGTCTCTATAGTTAATATATCTGCTTATTTTCCTTATTCTTTATTGATATTTTCTGAGGTTAAATACATTATTTAATTGTAGATTTGTACAACATTTTCAGCTGTATTTTTATTCTTCCCCATATTACTCAGTTTGAAGCAGTTGTTATATAAATACCTGTTCAACATGAGGGTTAACAAATGTTTTCTATAAAGGTTTACCAAGCCCATGTCACAGCTACTGAGCTCTGCCTTTGTAATGAGAAAGCAGCTAAATATCATATATAAGTGAAAAAAAATATGGTTGGGTTCCAATAAAACTTGATTTAAAAATAAGGAAGTCAGCTGACAAGAACTGAAGTTGGCCCATTGTTATTTTAAACAGTGTTTGGATAGGTGCATCATTAATAACCAAAAGAGTTAATTAACTTTGAAAAACAAAAATATCAAATGTACATTATTAGAAATCATTTGCTAATACTTAAAATTTAGTTCCAGAAAATATACATTTGAAGTTACTCATATGAATACTCGAATTTTCCGTATTGCTAGTGTCAGAACTCAAGAAGATCTATTTTGTTCTCTCAGAGCCATTTGGAGTAAATCAAGGACAACTAGAAGTGGGGCCTGACCTCAGTTGGTCTATTTTTGGAGAGTGAGATTACAATCTTCTAGGATAATAAAACAATAACAAAATTCTAATGCAAAAGTGGTAGAGAATGGCAAATTGAAGAGTTAGAGAAGTAATTATTTTAAAAGATTATTGTGTTCGTTTGTGGAATATGCTTTTTACAATTGTTCTTGAAGAAAGCCAAAGTATGTCAAATATGCTAGGAGACTTGCTGTAGTAAAATGCTAGAACAATCTACACCATCCATGGGGAGTTCAATAGTTAATTATCTCCATACATTGCATTCTTTCAGGAATACCCTTTTCAGAGACTCCAAAACTATGCATTGTTTTCTCTTCAAAATGTCACAGTTAAAACATATTTAGCTTTTCTTATTTTCCAGGTTGATGTAAGTGGACTAGAAACCTTATCCCTTAAAGCCCAGAGATGGGACTTCAGGAGTGCCAGCACGCTGATTAAATGCTAAGGGCACAGTGGCCATTGTGTCATTTTCAGTAAAGAAAAATTGGTTGAATTCATTAGCTCAGAGTAGACTGTTTTCTCCTAAGGCAGATTTTTCTGGATTGTGATTGTTTTAAAAGTCCTCCTTTGAGATCCACTGGGCCTGGGTTTAGGATCCTCCTAAGGATATCAAAATCTAAGCATGCTCCAGACACTTAAATAAATGGAGCAGAGTTTGTAAAGGACATGTGTGTGACTTCCTACATACTTTACTCAGTAAACCATTTCATTTTTTTTCTTTTTTCCTTTTCTATATGAAGGAAGTTGTCTCTTCCCAATGAATGTTCCTTAGGCTCATCTTCTACTCCTGGGTTCAGCTAACAAGCAGTTCTTCCTAAGTAATGAGACGGTTGGTAGGCATTAATGTTCACAGCCTCCTGTGTAAATGCAATAATCTCTAAATTACTTACAGTATGTAATATAATGCAAGTGCCACAAATAATTATTGCATTATATTGCTAAAGAAAAATAAAAAATAGTATGTATGTGTTCATTACAGACTCACCTTTTTCCTATTTATCTTTGATTGAAGTCATAGGTAAGGAATCTGGTGACAGGAAGTAGTGGGGGTTTTAAAAGTGAGAATTTGGGCTGCTTTTCATAGCATAGATGGTTTTAGTTTAAAGGAGATGTATACTGAAAGATAAAGGAAACAAAACTCCTAGAGAAAACCCAGAGATGAGGAGGAAAGATGCTTTGGAAAGGAAATTGGGTCAAAGATGTAAAACTGAGTATTTCTATTATACACATTCCAGAGGAACAAGGGTGATGGTTTCAAACCATGAGAGTATAAAAAGTGAATAACTCTGTCTCCGTTTGGTCTCTGTATGTACACACCTGAGATACTTGAGCAAAAACTTAGAGATTCTCCAGATTCTCCTGGTTGGCCTCACATTTTGCTCAGTTGCTATCTCCTAATTCAGCAATCTAGTAGATGCACAGATTTCAAACATGACTTGCCATACAGGTTCCTGGAGAAGGAACAGTGGCTTTGTTAAGTGCAATTTTACATAACATAACTTCTTCCATGTGTTTCCTATTATGATACTAGTTTAACCATGAGAATCACTAAACATTTGGGTGATTAAATCCTCACTATAATGAGGATGAGCCTTAAGTTTGCAACACAATTAACACATTCATCAATGTTTCTTCTGCTTGAAATAAATGTTTTCAACCATAATCATAAAATAAACCAATAATTATAATTTCAGTTCATTTTAAAATACTGGAGCAATCAACAAATTGTATAAGTGTCACCTTTCCAGAAAGTCTTAAATTCCAGTAAAATATTTAACATGTGAATTAAAATTTTACACTTCATACAAAAATCCAATACTTTATAGTTTGCAGTCTAGTTCACTGTTTTAAAATTTAAAGACAAAAACCCTAGGTGTTTCAGAGAATGGTAGACTCACTACAGTTCCAGGTTTGGGTTTTCATTTTTGGTGCTAATAATGCTTGTTTAGAATCAGCTGCTGGCATTTGGGACTATGGCATTCCATAAGGGTTTGAAATACTAACTGTAGCCTGAAACTGAAAATTAATTAATTAATATAGTTATTAGTAAGTATAAACTGTAAGATTAGGCTGGCGGAGTAGCCGGTGGCTTGGCAGAGGAGCAGGTGGCCTGGCCCAAGTGCCTTAAACGGTTGCCTAACTCATCCTGGAGAAAGATCCCCGGGACCAAGGGTGGCCTACACCACCTGTAACCTAAACTCTGTTAATTAATATAAGTTGTTATATTAGGCCAGTAGAATTACCAGTGGCTTGGCGGGAGCTTCGCCTGTGCTCAAGGGGAGTGTGGGAGTCTGAAAGTTCAATGGCCTGGGACTGCTTGGACTGAGGCCCTATAAGCCACCGCAGTCTTTTCCCCAATAATTAAACGCACCAAACCTTTTAATGTTTTAACGCTTAGCCCTTAACTGGGCAGACTCTCAATTAGCTACACTAAGTTAACCAGGACCACCTAATCCCAAACCGCCATGTGCCTGCGATTACCTTCCAACATTCTCCAGACATCTGACTCCTTCTGTGTCTCCCAGCAGAAAGAGAGAGTCTCTGTGTGTGCCCAGAGTTCCTGTTATGATCTCAGGAAGTTCCGCCTTCCTATACTCTTTCTGCCCAGCTAATTGGCCATAAGCACATTTTATTAACCAATCAAGAGAATGCCTCGGAAGGGGCAGTAACCAGATCTCAGCATTGAATTCACTGTATCAGAAGCAATATTAGACCTTCCCTCAACAGTAGCCAATACCAAGTAGACCAACTTTGATATGTTACAAAGTCACCCTCCTGCACACCTGCTTCCCAGTGTGCAAAATAGATCCTATATCAATGCTGTTAGAGAAATTTTCCCAATTGTGTAGAATTTGGACCAATGAATTATTTTCAGGAAGAGTCTTTATCATGATAGCATTTAAATAACTAGGTCAAGGTGATAATTGCAAGGTGAAAGGCCATGGGTTGGGTTGCTAGTGTTTGTAAATTGTCTAGATGTGACATGAACTGCCTGAGTTTTAGCATTCAGATTCATTAATTAGGAAAGGGGTGACCATTATGTTTCACATTCTGTGGTGGTAGCCATTTAATCAGAATTTATTTGTTCAGTAGGAAAAGTGCCATGTTGAAGTGTGAAAGGGGTGTCTTCAGACATCATAAGCTTTCCATCACTGAACTGGAATTTTATATGGAAAATTACTAGCAAGGTTGTCAATATGCTGGTGTTTGTTTTATACTTTTTCTCAGCCTACTTTGGCAAGTGGGAAGAATACAAATATACACATATTCTATATACTATGTACATAAAATATGTTCAATAAACAACCAAAAGAAAGACCTGATATTGAGCCAGAACACTCAGAAAAAGGTTTACTTTAGAAAACAAACAGGTTGAAGGCTCATTCTAATCCACATAAGCTCTAGAAATAGAATGTTTGTTTCTGGGGAATGGGCACAAGGCATGAGAACCTATTTGTAGCACACAGTTGTATTGTTGCATGTGTGAACATGTATGCTTTTGATTTTGTTTCTCAAATATGTGCAAGGCAGAGCATTTGCCCCATAAGAAAACATAATCTGTTTCCTATTTTTCTTCTTGAAATGTATTTAAATAACAAGCTCATCTCTTGTAACTTCTAATCAGAAGGGAATTGAGCTGCTTTGCCTATCCACATTATTTTCTGGGCATTTTACACACAAGGCTGAAAGTGGTACATGTAAAATATTTTTATTCGAAAAAATGTCCCCTTTTGTTTGCTCTACAAGGCCAATCGTAGTCCCAAAAGAAGTGTGCTGACCTGGATGTATAATTTGTCTCATATGCCATAAATAGAGTCAAAACATTCATAATTTAAACCTGATTAGGTAGAATCCTCCAACTGTTTCCCATAACAGATCTTTAGAGAAAAGTTCCGAATATGCCTTTATTCCATAGTAATTCAATTCTAGGTTCTTATTCTACACAATGAGAATTCATTAATAATTTGCCCTAATTTCCAAAGTTAACTTACACCCTTTCTTCATGATGTCCTATTGAAACAAGACAAACAATTGTTTTTTTCCAATGTCTTTTCTAATTATATCAACATAAAAACAATCTGAGTCCTAACATAACCACATGGCTTGGACTCAAAGTGTATGCCTCTTCAGAATTTGATTCTTATTTGTCTTTTAAAAGCATATTAAACTCAAATTTTCTTTGTAAATGAAGACACATAACACAAATTACAGGGGGAAAGACAGCCCTAGCACATGGTATTTATACTTCAGTTGCTCTTGCCAACCAACTAAAAGCATAATCTCGATCCTCCTAAACAAAATGTTTGTACTGTAGGCTTGCAAAATATGCTTTTAATCTATCAAACTTAAAGACAAATAAGATGTAAAAGGAAATTAATAGTAACGACAAAGTTACCCTGCTATCTTGGCTAGAATATACTAGTTCCATGGTCATGCCAATAGAGAAAAATCAAGACATCCACTTTTACCAGATAATCTCACAGTTAGATTTTTTTTAATAATTTATTTTTTATTTCTTCAAGTTACATCTCAATCACAATCCCCTCCCTACTCCCCCCTCCAGTCCCACCCTTCCACCCTCCTCCCCCTCAACCCCCCCATCCTCTTCCCTTCTTTTTTTTTTTAGTTTAAGGTATTTATTTTTCCCCCCAACAGCTCTCCCTTTCAGTCCAAATAATGGTTCTTTTTCTTATAACTATAAATACAATACAAAACAACAGAAATAAATAGGCCACAATTATAAGAGTTATATGGCTTAGCATACATTCCCAATGTCCAGTCCATATGTATTTGGCACCCGACTTTAACATTCTACTATCTAACCATCTCCATGAGTTTAAAGTTCTATATCTAACTCAGCTTTCATACTAACTTGCCTCATTATTTTAAAAATATCTTCTTAGATCCAGAACACCCTCTTGATTCCTAAACAACTCAAAATTTAACTATGAGACTCGAGCTATCTATTCTTCAACCACCTCAGAGACCTGAGAGGGATAAATATATCTGATTATATAGGAAGTGCAGGGCCTGCAGCTTCCAAAACTAAAAAATGACATACCAGTGGCTGCCTGGACAGTTCCCATTTTCTCTCCATACATTACAGCATCAATCTTCAGCCATTTGGCCCCATTTCTCTGACAGACATTGGTTGTAGAGCAGGAATTATGAAGGACTTACCTACCCTGTCTTGGCAGAGCTAGGCTGTCGACTTACCTGCTTCCAAGTTTTGTCCTTTTTGGACAGAAGTCTGTCTACAGTTGAAGCAAGTGGTTAGATTTTAACTGAAGACTTTATTGCCCTATGCAAGTGGATTTCTGAAATATTCATTCTGTCCGTGAGTGATAACCTCCTGCCTTCTTTGTTGCCTCCCTCTCTGTGTTCATTCATCGAATGATGAGCACTCCTGACATCATTCAAGTTCAAATGCTTTGAGAGTATCATGTTTTACAGACTGGCTCTTACAGTAGTTTTATATAAAGGACCTTTCTGGATATCTGATGAAAGTGAGGTCTGCAGACATTTATCACTGCACACGAATTTGGGGAGTCCATTACCACAAATGCTTCCCATTCCAAGCTCCATTGCAGTAGGGAACCCAGCATCAATTGTGTGTTTTTCTGGTGAGTCCCCAGCATCTCATATCATAGTTCTGTTTAGAGAAGGTGAAAGCATTCATTCATGTATACAAATGGTTTAACATGATTTACTCTACATGAGTCAGTGTCTCTGTAGCCCTGGTTTTCCTGAAACTCACTATGTTCCTCAAACTAGTGTGGACCCTCTCCTGCTTCAGACTTATGAATGCTTTGGGTACATCCTTGAGCCACCATGACCAGTTGAACATACCTTTTAAACTATGAAAGAATGCCAAAGGAAGAGATTAGTAGAAATAACTTTTGTTTGACTTTTAAAATGTTTCCATTTAAAATATAAATGATTTTAGACTTTATTTATTTATTTATTATTTCATGTTACATCTCCATTGTAGTGTCCTCTTTCCACACCTCCCAGTCCCGCCCTCCCACCCTTTATCCCCTATCCCTTCCATCCAGCTCCTCTAGAGTGGAGTGCCCCTACATAACAGTCTCTCGCCCCAGTTCAGCAGTCATATGAGGACCAAGAGCCTCCTCATGCACTGGGGCCCTACAAAGCAGCAACAATAGGGCAAAGTGTCTCACTGGCAGGTAACAAAGTCTATGTTCCTGTTCCCTTTGATGCATTCGTTATAGTATAGTTATCCTGTACTATATTGCTAAAATCTGACTATAACTGAATAGATGCCATGTGCATCCTTCTGGGTCTGGGTTAGCTCACTCAGGATGAGTTTCTCTAGTTCCATACATTTGGCTGCATGATTTCGTTGTTTCTAATAGCTGAGTAATATTCCATTGTGTAGATGTACCACATTTTTTAAATCCATTCTTCAGTTGGGGACATCTGGGTTGTTTCCATTTTCTAGCTATTACAAATAAGGCTGCTATGAACATAGATGAGGAAACTTCCTTGTGATTCAGTGAGGAATCATTTGGATGTATACCCAAAAGTGGTATGGCAGGGTCCCGAGGCAGAGCTATTCCAAGTTTTCTAAGATATCGCCAGACTGATCTCCATAGTGGTTGCACAAGCCTGCACTCCCACCAGCAATGGAGGAGGGTTCCCCTTTCTCCACACCCTCGCCACCAAGTGCTGTCATTTGAGATTTTGATCTTAGCCATTCTGACAGGTGTGAGATGGAATCTCAGAGTCGTCTTGAGTTGCATTTCTCTGATGATTAAGGATGCTGAGCATTTCTTCAAGTGTCTCTCAGCCATTAGGGATTCCTCCTTTGTGAATTCTCTATTTAGCTCTGTCCCCCATTTTTTGATTGGATTATTTGGTTTCTTGGCATTTAATTTCTTGAGTTCTTTGTGAATTTTGGATATTAGCCCTCTGTCAGATGTGGGGTTGGTGAAGATTTTTTTTTCCCAATCTGTAGGCTGCTGTTTTGTTTGAATGACAGTGTCTTTTGCCTTACAGAAGCTTTTCAGTCTCCCGAGGTCCCATTTGTTGATTGTTGGTCTTAGATCCTGAGCTGTTGGTGTTCTTTTCAGGAAGTTGTCACCTGTGCCAATGAGTTAGAGGGTTTTCCCCACTTTCTCTTCTAGTAGACTTAGTATGTCCAGCCTTATGTTAAGGTCTTTGATTGAGTTGGACTTAAGTTTTGTACAAGGTGACAAGTATGGATCTAATTTCATTCTTTTACATGTGGACATTCAGTTGGACCAGCACCATTTGTTGAAGATGCTGTCCTTTTTCCATTGCAAGGCTTTGGCTTCTTTGTCAAAAATTAAGTGACCATAGGTGTGTGGGTTCACTTCTGGGTCTTTAATTCGATTCCATTGATCCACTGGTCTGTTTCTATACCAGTACCATGCTGTTTTTATTACTAGTGCTCTATAGTACAGCTTGAAATCTGGGATTGTGACACCTCCAGATGTTTTTTTTTTATTGTACAGGATTGATTTAGCTATTCTGGGTTTTTTGTTGTTCCATGTGAAATTGAGAATAGCTTTTTCCAGGTCTATAAAGAATTGTGGTGGTATTTTGATAGGAATTGCATTAAATCAGTATATTGCTTTTGGTAAGGTGACCATTTTTATTATGTTGATCCTGCCCATCCATGAGCATAGGAGATCTTTCTATCTTCTGATGGCCTCTTGAATTTCTTTCTTCAAGGATTTGAAGTTCTATCATACAGGTTTTTCACTTGCTTGTTTAGAGTTACCCCCAGGTATTTTATATTGTTTGTGGCTATTATGAGGGGTGTGTTTCCCTGATTTCTTTCTCAGCCCATTTATTTGTTGTGTAAAGAAGGGCTTCTGATTTTTTTGAATTAATTTTGTATCCTGCCACCTTGCTGAAGGTGTTTATCAGCTGTAAGTGCTCTCTGGTGAAATTTTTAGAGTCGCTTATGTACACTATCATATCGTCTGCAAATAGGGATAATTTGACTTCTTCATTTCCAATTTGTATACCCTTGATCTCTTTTAGTTGTCTTATTGCTCTAGCAAGAACTTCAAGTAGTATATTGAAGAGATACGGTGAAAGTGGACATCCTTGTCTTGTCCCAGAGTAGAGGAAATGCTTCAAGTTTCTCTCCATTTAATTTGATGTTGGCTACTGGCTTGCTGTATATCGCCTTTATTATTTCTAGGTATATATAGTACTTGTATGACCATTCTCTCCAGGACTTTTAACATGAAGGGGTGTTGGATATTGTCAAATGCTTTTTCTGCATCTATTGAGATTGTCATGTGGTTTTTTTCCTTTCATCTTGTTTATATGGTGAATTACATTGATGGATTTTCATATGTTGAACCATCCCTGCATACCTGGGATGAAGCCTACTTCATCATGGTGTAGGATACTTTTGATGTGTTTTTGGATTCGGTTTGCTACTATTTTATTAAGTATTTTTTGCATATGTTCATGAGGGAGATTGGTTTGAAGTTCTCTTTCTTTGTTGGGTTTTTGTGTGGTTTAGGAATCAGGGTGACTGTGGCCTCATAGAATTAATTTGGCAGTGTTCTTTATGATTCTGTTTTGTGAAAGAGTTTGAAGAGTATTGGTATTAGCTCTTCTTTGAAGGTCTGGTAGAATTCTGTGCTCAAACCATCTGGCCCTGGGGGCTTATTTTTGGTTGGGAGATTTTAAATGACTGTTTCTTTTTCCTTAGAGATTATAGGGTTATTTAAACCTATATAGTCTGTTAACCTGATCTTGATTTAGCTATGGTAGGTGGAATCTATCAAGAAAATTGTCCACTTTTCTTAGGATTTCACATTTGGTGGAGTATAGTTTATAAAGTAGGACCTAAAGATTCTCTGGATTTCTTTAATATCTGTTGTTATTTTTCCTATTTAATTTGTGATTTTGTTGATTTGGGTTTTTTCCCTCTGCCTTTTAGTTAATTTGGCTAAGGTTTTTTCTATTTTGTTGATTTTCTCAAAGAACCAACTCTTGGTTTCATTGATTCTTTGTATCATTCTTTTTGTTTCTAAGTTGTTGATTTCAGCCCTAAGTTTGATGATTTCCTGTCTTCTGCTCCTCTTGGGAGTGTTTGCTTCTATTTTTTAAATTCTAATTCATCCAGTTTAGCTGTTAATTCACTAATATGAGCTGTCACAATTTTCTTTTTGAAGGCGCTTAGTGCTAGGAACCTTCCTCGTAGCACAGCTTTCATTGTGTCCCATAGGTTTCAGTATGTTGTGCATTCATTTTTGTTGGATTTTAAGAAGTCTTTGATTTCCTTCTTTATTTCTTCCCTGACCCTGTATTCATCCAGTAGAGAGTTGTTCAGTTTCCATGAGTGTGTAGACTTGAAGTCCAGCTTTATTCCATGGTGGTCTGATAAGATACAATGGGATTGTTTCAATTTTCTTGTATCTGTTGAGGCTTGTTTTGTGTCCAACTATATGGTTGATTTTGGAGAAGGTTCCAGCTTAGAAAGACTTTAAAAACACATTTTATTCAAGGGGAAGGATTCATCTGCACTTAATTTGTTTTTGTTCTTTGATAGTTTCATATATTTATATAATGAATCTTGGTTGTTTTTAACAAACCATTTCCCCCCCTTTATCTCCCCTCCCTTTCCCACTGAAACATTTTTTCTTTCCAACAAGTCCCCTTCTTATTTTGAAGTTGTGTGTGTGTGTGTGTGTGTGTGTGTGTGTGTGTGTGTCTCACTAATTTGAAATAGGTTTTCATACATGAGTCAGAGTGGGAGGTTATTTGCTGGAGCATGGACAGTTTATTAGTGGTTACACCAATAATGAAATCATGCATTTTGCAGCCAAATGGATGGAACTAGAGAAGCTCATTCTGAGTGAGCTAACCAGACTCAGAAGGATGCACAGGCATCTATTCACTTATAATCAGATTTTAGCCATATAGTACAGGATAACTGTGCTACAACCAATGCACCAAAGAGAACAGGAACATAGACTTTGTTACCTGTCAGTGAGACAATTTGCCTTAGTGGTGCTGCCTTGTAGGCCCCCAGTGTATGAGGAAGCTCTTAGCCCTCATATGACTGCTGAACTGGGGTGGGGGACCGATATGTAGGGGCATTCCACTCCAGAGGAGTGGGATGGAAGGGATGGGGGTAAAGGGTGGGAGGGTGGGTCTGGGAGGGGTGGAAAGAGGGCACTGTGATGGAGATGTAACCTGAAGTAATAAATAAACATTAAAAAAAAAAGAAAAGAAAATGGCATCCATCACCCAGATCAATAGTCCTTTAGAAAGGAGTGGTACTTACTGAGCTCCTCCTCCATCCATGATGAAATATTCTAGGGCCAATCTTGTACAGATCCTGTACAATAACCACATCTTCATTGAGCTCATGATTGCAATGGCTAGATCATGCCCAGAAGATATGCACAACACTTCATCCTCTGGTTCTTACTTTTTTTTTTCTGTTCTCTCTTCCATAGTGTTCCTTATGCTTCAGAGTCATTGAAATGTGTATTTAAGTCCAAGTACCCCAATGTCCCTTATTCTCACCACTTTTACCAGTTATAAGTCTCTCTATTAGTTGTAAAAAGCACTTCTGTGAACAAGATTGAGAACAGCACTAATTTACGGATATAAACACAAATATTTAGAAAACATTTTCACAACATGGCTATTTGGGAAAAAAAAAAGTAAGAAGTGCCCTCGAGTCCGGTGATCTTGCACTCATGGCGCTCTTGATCAGGCTTACAACACCAGGTGTGAGTTTTCTTTGGAGCAGTTCTCAAATCCAAGCAGAAGTCAGCCAGTTACCCCATAACAGTCATGCCACTACTGTACCAGAGCATACATTTTGTCTGGCAGTTGACATATTTTGCTGGTTCTGTAAAACCAATATGGTTTTGTAAATTTAGAGTGTTAATCAGGACTTTGTCTACCCCAGGAACACAAACTCAACAGGATCACCAAACAAAGCCACAATAGACCTGAGACCAGCATTGTGAAATAAAAAACATCTTTTCTTTTGTCACTAAAATCCCAGAGATTCCTAAAACACCTGGTATGTATCCATGAATTAGTTATGTGAGAAGGAAAATGTTATGTTGGAAAATGAAGAAGTGTTTAACTTTTACCTCAGTAAGCATGGCTTTGGTTGTCATTTCACTTACTTTGAATCTAAAGTTTTCAAATGTGTTATAAGGAGTGGAAATCACTCTTATGTATAGAAAATACACAATTAATTATTTCTGACACTATTTCAGATTACATGCGTGCTCTTTTTGTAACAGCTTTTTTTACATGAAATCTTAAGAAAACTACAGTGAAACTGGTAAATGTGATTCTGAGCTTTTCCTGGCATCTGTTTTATTTACTGTAACTATAGCTGTCAGAATCTGCATCCTATGTATATTTCTAACATATTTTTATGACAAACAGTATTAGAAACTTCTCTCTCTCTCTCTGTGTCTCTTTCAGAAGAGTAAACAAAAAATGCAGAGAAGTTCAGGCAGTAAATTTAGTCAAGGCAGAATTGGGGTTTAAAGCCAAAGTTCCTAAGCCCGCGCTCGAACTCTCACTACCATACATCATGTATAACACAGGTGAATTATTTACCTTGACTTACTTAAGCATCCTTCCTCTAAATATATTTTCCCATCTTACTTGTCTGAGCTGCTACAGTAAATGATCATAAAGATAGTCTGTGTTTGAAAGCTCAAGGATCTGAATTCTCTGTAGTCACTTGTTGTCACAGGTCACCAACTGTGTAGAAGTGTGAAAGATGTGTCTTTGGCTCCATTAGGGTCTGTATGGTGGTTATTGTGTTTCTTTATACCATGCAGAATTCTCATCTCCTGATGTACAACGTAATTTATTAAACCAGTTTTTTGACGAGCTCCCACTTAATTACCTTAGTTCCTTTCATCTCAATGCCTAGAGATGAACAAGGATTTGCCAGAGAACCAACTGAATGTTCATTGGTGATGAGAAATTTTCAGAAGGGTAGTTAAGGGCTGAGCTCAACTCAACAGTTCCTCAGTTAGAACACTTGCTTTTAGTGATGAGCATAAAGATTGCTTGTGACACAATGAAATTGATTTCTCTTGCCTTATTTTCTACTATACAGTATGAATACTGCAGAATACAAAATTACAAAAAAAATGAAAACAACTCATAGCTACACCATCCATATATTTTACAAGACATTTTCTAGCTTTTGACATTGTATTCTTTTCCTTCCATTAGAACAATTCTAATTTCCTGTATTTTATATTCTATTTAGAAGAAGAAAAGAAAACTCATTTGAAAGTCCATCTTTAATAGAACTAGGCAAATTTCCCAGACCATCTGCCACACATACCATATACTTGATTGCAAAAAAACTGCAGAAATTTTAATTTTGGGGTCTCTTCCCACTGGAAGGCTCTCCAGAAGGATATTTCCTTGCTTCTACCTTGCTTTTGACAGTTTCCAACAGTTTTCTGGGTGCTGTTTGTTGGCAGACAGACACAGCAGCAATCCATGCCTCTATGGTTACAAGATGTTCTCTTTCTAGGTCCATCTGAGTCTCTTTTATCTTCTCTGATTGGGACCCCATTCTGGAATACCTTCATTTGTATTTGACAAGTTCTGTGTGAAAACCTCTATTTCCCCATAAGATTATTTTCTGAGATTGTAATGACTGGTTTTGTGTATCAACTCGACACATGTTGAGTCATGAGAAAGGCAGGACCTCAGTTGAGGAAACACGACTATGAGAACCAGCAGTAAGGCATTTTCTCAATTAAAGATCAATGGGAAGGCACACACAATTATGAGTGGGTGCCCTCCCTGGACTGGTGGTCCTGGGTTCTACAAGAAGGCAGGCTGAGCAAGCCATGTGAAGCAAGCCATTGAGCAGCACCCTCCATGGCCTCTGCATCAGCTTCTGCTTCCATGTTCCAGCCCGGCTTCAGTTCCTGTCCTGACTTCCTTTGGTGACAAACAGTGATGCAGAAATATAAGCCAAATAAATCCTTCCCTCCCAACTTGAATTTTCTCGTGGTGTTTTGCAGCAATAGAAACCCTAACTAAGACAGAGGTCCAGACTGGACAGGATTATAATCAGTGTACTATTATAGTTTTCCTTGTGCTGATTCAATCCTTAGATAAAGCCATAAGACAAAATCAAGAAGAGGGCCACCTGTGTGGCACAGAGGCCTCCTACCAAGACCTCAGTCTTTGATGTCCAGGGTTCAGAAGTCTGGGGAATAAACTGCAGTTGCTTAGCTACCTGGTGTGTAGACCCTGTTAAAGCAGTACTAGATAAGGTGAAAGGCTGAAGAAGGAAGGAGCCAGTCAATGTGCTGCACTTCTGTGATCTTAACCTTCCATAGGCTGAGGAGGAAGGTCATGAGCTCGAGGCTAGCCTGGCCTACATAGCAAGACTATCTTGAAAAGACTTTTTAAAGGTCACTGGACAGCTCCTGCTATTCAGACATCATTCAGTGTCATGTACCACCTCCCCCACCCCCATCTGCCTTCTCTTTCTGAACTGGTTTCTGCTCTTACAGTCCTTTAAAATTCCACCATTAGAATGATTTTGCCACTTCTTAGTTTCATTTAAACATTTTTTAAAAAATTCCCACAGCTCCAAAGTGCTTTAGTATGCTGACATAATATGGGATTTAATATCTTGATTTGTTAGAGGCTTTAATATTTGTATGATGTTTTAATATCTGCTAGGATTATTTACCCTCAGGGTCATCTTTTCTTAGAATTACTTGAAAACTTTTTTTCATGTGTTCAGGTATGAACTTGATAACATTTATCCTATGTTATTTAATTATAATCATATTTTATATACACATCATTCTTGATAAGTTAGCAATTAGTCTTCCTACTCAAGAAAACCTATCTTTGCATTTGTTTAACTGCCACTGTATATCATTTGGAATATTTTCTAGATTTCCTTATATGTGACTTACATATTGTTCTGTTTATTCCATGAATTGTTTTCTTAGCACCTTCACAAGTAGGACTTTCTGTTCTGCTTCTAGCATGTATGAGTATCATTCTTACATAAGAATCTAATTATATTTAATGATACCTATTATTTCTAATATTTTTATGTATTTCTAATGATGGATAGATAGACAATTTCATCATTTTATGTTTCTTGTCCTCCAATTGAGTATCTATCATTTCAGAATATTCTATTGTTAATCCATGCTGGGGAATGTATCAGCATTTGGTCCTAGTTCTTTTCATTAGAAAAGAAATGCAGACATTGGGTTAGCTGGAAGATTGGCTAAAAAATAAATCAAAAGTATTCCAGTGTCCCTTTTGGGGACAGGCCTGCTGCCACCACTGTACATTGATCACATAACCTGGACCACCAGTACTTCTAGGACTTAATCCAGCACTTCCTGGTCTGGAGTGGCTAGCTTGCTGCCATTGCCTTCACATCATCCAGGTTGAGTGCTTCCTCTCTTTGCTTGTTTGTGGCCAAGGTCCAGCCAAGCTGAAGTGCCTTTTTTCTGTAGGCCATAAGGATAGTTACAAACTGATACTAATGGGGGGTGTGGGCTCTATATCATCTGGTGCCTGGGAAAAAATGTCAATTACCTATCACAATATTACTAATATCTGTGTTATAAATAAAAGGGGGGGGGTTAGTTGTTGTGAGCTACTACCTCCCCTTGTCCCTACACTTTCATCTTTTTAAATCTTGTTTTTTTAGTTTTTATTTTGTTATCATATTAATTGAGCAAAATAGTGAATTCACTGTAACATTTGAACACATGAACATAGTATTCTTTGATCATATTCATTATATTTTCCTATTACCACCCAAAGTCTCCCTTTTCTTCCTAAATATACCTCCTTGCATATTTTTTCTCCTAAAATTCTACATATGAGAAAAAATATGTCATACTTATTTTTGATGTTTGACCTATTTTTCTTTTTTCTCTTTATTTTTTATTTCTTCAAGTTACATCTCAATTGCAGTCCCCTCCCTATTCCTCCTCCAGTCCCACCCTCCCACCATCAACCCCCCATCCTCTTCCCTTTTTTTTTTAAGTTTAAGGTATATCTTATTTCCCCCTACAGTTTCCCCTTTCAGTCCAACAAATGGCTCTTTCTCTTATAATAATAAATACAATACAAAACCACAGAGGTAATTAGGCCACAGTTATGAGGGTTATATGACTTAGCATACATTCCCAATGACCAGTCCATATGTATTTGGCACCTGACTTTAGCATTCTACTATCTAACCATCTCCATGAGTTTAAAGTTCTATATCTAACTCAACATTCATACTAACTTGCAACACAATTTTAAAAGCATTTTCTTAGATCTATAACACTCTCTTGACTCCTAAACAACTCAAAATTTAATTATGAGAATCTAGCTATCTGTTCTTCAACCACCTCAGAGACCTGAGAGGGATAAGTGTATCTGATTTTATAGGAAGTACAGGGCCTGCAGCTTCCAAAACTAAGAAATGACATATCAGTGGCTGCCTGGACAGTTCCCATTTTCTCTCCATACATTACAGCATCGATCTTCAGTCATTTCTCTGACAGACATTGATTGTAGAGCAGGGGTTATGAAGGACTTACCTACCCTGTGTTGGCAGAGCTAGGTTGTCGACTTAAGGCTTGTGCAATCACTATGGAGGTCAGTCTGGAGATATCTTAGAAAACTTGGGGCAGATCCAAGATGGCGGCGTCCGGCACGGGCATATTTTGATTTTGGGGTCAATAGTCACAAGGTAGCAAGTGTTCCAGGATGCTGTACAAAGAGCATGACCCCTTCTAAATCTCACCCAGCTACACAGGGACCATGGAAGATGCCTGGGCAGGATGCCCCTTCCAACTCTCGGACATGCTAGGAAGCCTCAGGTCCCGGGAATCTGGATAACCCATCCCCCAAAAGGAGAGACCCCCCGGTAAGTTCCAACCTAATACCAAGCTGGCAGATTCAGAAACTACACAGAGATAATCCCCACCCTGCTGGGCACTCCCAGGTCTCACACAGATGATCCAATTATCTAGCGAAAGGTTACGACCCTTGGAAGTGAGTGGAGATCCGCTGCAAAGTGCCTTCAGACCATAGATCGCAGTCTGTGATGTCACTGGCCAGTTTCCAAGCTGCGGGAGCGGCAAGGCTACTGGAGCTGAACTGCAGATTTACCCACTACAGGAACCAACCCCAGGCAAACTGCGAGATATTTGAAACTGTCGTATATCGGACTTATGTACTAGTACTGGCCCTTCTGGTGGGGAACCAGAGCTTACTTGTACACAGCTCCACCACCTGAATTAATTAGGTCTCCACCTGGGAGGCGGGACTGAATGACTCACCTTATAGAGGTGGAGTAGGGCAACTCAAATCATACACCACAGTGCCCCCTTCAGACCCAAGTCCAGAAGACAGCAAAAAAAAAAAAAAAAAAATTCCACATGGCCAGAGGCCCCAGACCAAAAAAAAAAAAAAAAAAAAAAAAACAGAGCGAAATGTCTCCAACAAAAGAAAGCAAAGCTATTCCGTGCAGCCCGAACCACCTCACCACAACTGAAACACATGAAAACAATGACAATTCTATATTATGGAAAGTGATAAAGTCCCTTCAAGAAGAACTTAAAACTATGAAGGAATTCAAAGAAGCCACAATTCTACAAGTCAAAACAACGGATAACATCATTAAAGAGCTCCAAGCCAAGGTGTCCAAGCTTGAACAGGAAAAGGATAAAGCAATGAAAGATCTCCAGACAAAAACAAGCAAAATGGAGGAGGAAATGTACAAAACGAACACTACCATTCAAGACAAGAAAATAGAAATGGAAACAGTAAAGAAAACACAGTCAGAGTTAAAAGAGGAAATGGAGAATCAAGAGAAGAGAACAGGAACTACGGATGTGAGTATGAAAAATAGAATGCAAGAGATGGAAGACAGGATCTCAGGCATGGAAGATTCGATGGAAGAAATCAGTACAACATCCAAAGAAAATGAGAAGGCTATAAAAATCTCTCACCCACAACATCCAAGAAATCAAGGACTCAGTGAAAAGACAGAACCTAAGAATTATAGGCATAGAGGAAAGAGAAGACTCCCAACTCCATGGTCCAGGAAATATCTTCAACAAAATCATAGAAGAAAACTTCCCAAACCTAAAGAGATGCCAGTAAAAATCCAAGAGGCTTACAGAACACCAAACAGATTAGATCAGAAAAGAAACTCCTCTTGCCACATAATAATAGAAACTCCAAATGTAGAGAACAAAGAAAGGAAATTAAAAGTAAGAGAAAAAGGCCAAGTCACATACAATGGCAGAACCATCAGAATCACACCTGACTTCTCCTCAGAAACTTTAAAAGCTAGAAGGGCCTGTACGGATGTCCTACAAGCCCTGAGAGAACATAGGTGCCCAGCCAGACTACTATAACCAGCAAAACTCTCTATCAATATAGAAGGAAAAAACAAGATATTCCATGACAAAAATCAAATTCAAACAATATCTCCTCACAAACCCAGCCCTACAGAAGGTCCTAAAAGGAAAATTCCAACACAGAGAAGATAACTACACCCAAGAAAACAGAGGAAATAGAAACCTCCACAGCAACTAAACAAAAGAGAAACACAAGACAGCCAGCTATACCAAAATAATGGGAAATAACAACCCCTGGTCACTAATATCCATCAACATCAATGGACTCAACTCGCCAATAAAAAGACAAGGACTTACAATCTGGATCCGTAAACAAGACCCATCTTTTTGCTGTATACAAGAAACACATCTCACTATTGAAGATAAACACTACCACAGAGTAAAGGACTGGGAAAAATTTTCCAAGCAAATGGACCCAGGAAAAAAGCTGGAGTAGCCACCCTAATATCAAACAAAATAGACTTCCAATTGAAGTTAATAAAAAAAGACAGAGAAGGGCATTACATACTCATTAAAGGAAATATCCACCAAGAGGTCATCTCAATATTGAACATCTATGCCCCAAATACAAAGGCACCTACATTTTTAAAAGAAACACTTCTAAAACTTAAATCACACATTGATCCAAACACTTTAATAGTGGGAGACTTCAACACCCCACTCATAACTATGGACAGATCATCAAGACAGAAGCCAAACAGATAAATAATGAGTCTAACAGAGATCATGAACCAAATGGACCTAACAGATATCTACAGAACGTTTCACCCAAACACAAAAGAATACACCTTCTTCTCAGAACCTCACGGAACCTCCAAAATCGACCATATAGTTGAACACAAAGATAGCCTCAACAGATACAAGAAAATTGAAATAACCCCTTGTATCTTATCAGACCACCATGGAATAAAGCTGGACTTCAATAGCAAAAGAATCAACAGAAAGTCTACACTCACATGGAAACTGAACAACACTTTACTAGAGGACCACTGGGTCAGGGAAGAAATAAAGAAGGAAATCAAAGACTTCTTAAAATCCAACGAAAATGAAGACACAATATACCCAAACCTATGGGACACAATGAAAGCTGTGCTACTAGGAAAGTTCATAGCACTAAGTGCCTTCAAAAAGAAAATTGTGACAGCTCATATTAGCGAATTAACAGCTAAACTGGGTGAATTGGAAAAAAAAGAAGCAAACACTCCGAAGAGGAGCAGAAGGCAGGAGATCATCAAACTTAGGGCTGAAATTAACAACTTAGAAACAAAAAGAACTATAGAAAGAATCAATGAAACCAAGAGTTGGTTCTTCGAGAAAATCAACAAAATAAACAGACCCTTAGCCAAATTAACTAAAAGACAGAGGGAGAAAACAAAAATCAACAAAATCAGAAATGAAAAGGGAGAAATAACAACAGACATTGAGGAAATCCAGAGAATATTTGGATCCTATTTTAAAAATCTATACTCCACCAAATTTGAAAACTTAAGTGAAATGGACAATTTTCTTGATAGATTCCACCTACCAAAGCTAAATTAAGATCAAGTTAACAGATTAAACAGCCCTATAACCCATAAGGAAATAGAAACAGTCATTAAAAATCTCCCAACCAAAAAAAGCCAAGGATCAGATGGCTTTAGCATGGAATTCTACAGGACCTTCAAAGAGGAGCTAACACCAATACTTTTCAAACTCTTTCACAAAATAGAATCTGAAAGAACATTGCCAAACTCATTCTATGAGGCCAAAATCACTCTGATTCCTAAACCACACAAAGACCCAACAAAGAAAGAGAACTTCAAACCAATCTCCCTCATGAACATAGATGCAAAAATACTTAATAAAATACTAGCAACCTGAATTCAAGAACACCTCAAAAGTATCATACACCATGATCAAGTAGGCTTCATCCCAGGGATGCAGGGATGGTTTAACATATGAAAATCTATCAACGTCATTCACCATAGAAACAAGATGAAAGAAAAAAAACACATGATAATCTCGCTAGATGCAGAAAAAGCATTTGACAAAATCCAACACGCCTTCATCATACTAAAAGTTCTGGAGAGAACGGGCATACAAGGGCCGTACCTAGAAATAATAAAGGCAATATGCAGCAGGCCAGTGGCCAACATCAAAATAAATGGAGAGAAACTTGAAGCATTTCCTCTAAACTCAGGGACAAGACAAGGATGTCCACTTTCACCATATCTCTTCAATATAGTACTTGAAGTTCTTTCTAGAGCAATAAGACAACTAAAGGACATCAAGGGGATAAACATCGGAAATGAAGAAGTCAAATTATCCCTATTTGCAGATGATATGATAGTATACATAAGCGACCCCAAAAATTCCACCAGAGAACTCTTACAGCTGATAAACACCTTCAGCAAAGTGGCTGGATACAAAACTAATTCAAAAAAATCAGACGCTCTTTTTTATACAACAAACAAATGGGCTGAGAAAGAAATAAGGGAAACAACCCCCTTCACAATAGCCACAAACAGCATAAAATACCTGGGGGTAACTCTAACCAAGCAAGTAAAGGACCTGTACAACAAGAATTTCAAGCCCTTGAAGAAAGAAATGGAAGAGGCCTTTAGAAGATGGAAAGATCTCCCATGCTCATGGATAGGTAGGATCAACATAATAAAAATGGCCATCATACCAAAAGCAATATATAGATTCAATGCAATTCCTATCAAAATACCAACACAATTTTTCATAGACGTGGAAAGAGCTATCCTCAATTTCATATGGAACAACAAAAAGCCCAGAATAGCTAAATCAATCCTGTACAATTAAAAAAAAAAAATCTGGAGGTATTACCATCCCAGATTTCAAACTGTACTACAAAGCAATAGTTGTAAAAACAGCATGGTATTGGTATAGAAACAGACCAGTAGATCAATGGAATTGAATTGAAGATCCAGAAATAGACCCACACACTTATGACCACCTAATTTTTGACAAAGAAGCCAAAACCACACAATGGAAGGACAGCATCTTCAACAAATGGTGCTGGTCCAACTGGATGTCCATTTGTAAAAGAATGAAGTTAGACCCATACTTATCACCTTATACAAAACTTAAGTCCAAGTGGATCAAAGACCTTAACATAAGGCCGCTCACACTAAATGTACTAGAAGAAAAAGTGGGAGAAGCCCTCGAACTAATTGGCACAGGCGACAACTTCCTGAACAGAGCACCAACAGCTCAGGACTTGAGATCAACAATCAATAAATGGGACTTCATGAAACTGAAAAGCTTCTGTAAGGCAAAAGACACTGTCATTCCAAAAAAACGGCAGCCTACAGACTGGGAGAAAATCTTCACCAACCCCACATCTGACAGAGAGCTAATATCCAAATTCTACAAAGAACTCAAGAAATTAAATGCCAAGAAACCAAATAATCCAATCAAAAAATGGGGGACAGAGCTAAATAGAGAATTCACGAAGGAGGAATCCCTAAAGGCTGAAAGACACTTGAAGAAATGCTCAACATCCTTAATCATCAGAGAAATGCAACTCAAGACGACTCTGAAATTCCAACTCACACCTGTCAGAATGGCTAGGATCAGAAACTCAAATGACAGCACATGCTGGCGAGGGTGTGGAGGAAGGGGTACCCTACTCCATTGCTGGTGGGAATGCAGACTTGTGCAACCACTATGGAGGTCAGTCTGGCGATATCTTGGAAAACTTGGAATAGATCTGCCTCAGGACCCAGCCATACCACTTCTGGGTATACACCCAAATGCCTCTTCATGGAATCATAAGGAAGTTTCCTCATCTATGTATAAAGCAGCCTTATTTGTAATAGCTAGAAACTGGAAACAACCCAGATGTCCCTCAACCGAAGAATGGGTTAAAAAACTGTGGTACATATACACAATGGAATATTATTCAGGTATCAGGAACAATGAAATTATTCAATTTGCAGCCAAATGGATGGAATAGAAAAGCTCATCCTGGCCGGGCGGTGGTGGCGCATGCCTTTAATCCCAGCACTTGGGAGGCAGAGGCAGGTGGATCTTTGTAAGTTCGAGGCCAGCCTGGTCTACAAAGTGAGTCCAGGACAGCCAGGATACACAGAGAAACCCTGTCTCGAAAAACCAAAAAAAAAAAAAAAGAAAAGCTCATCCTGAGTGAACTAACCCAGACTCAGAAGGACACATATGGCATCTATTCACTTATAGTAGGATTTTAGCTATATAGTAGAAGGTATTGATACTACAACTAACACACCAAAGGGAACTTGGACATAGACTTCTTATTTTTAATTTTTATTCTTTATGTATTTTTTATATATTAGTTATATTTTTCTATTTTTTAGTCTTTTTATCTATTGTATGCTTATTGGTTTGTTTGTTTAGTAGTTCTCTCACCAGGCAACGAGACACTTTTCACTGATGGTACTGCTTCATAGATCCCCAATGAATGAAGGAGCTCTTGGCCCTCATACGACCTCTCAACTGAGATGAGGGACTGTTATATAAGGACACCCCACCCCAGAGAAACAGGATGGAAGGGTTAGGAGGTAAAGAGAAAAAAATGAAATGTGATGTTTCGGCCTTTTACTACTAATTGTCATAAACTGTTTAGGATAATTAAGAACTGCAAACTAATGGTTATGCAAGCCGGTCATTCTGTTAGGTACTATGATAGCCTATTATAGTTACTTGCTAAGCTAATCAGAAATAAACCTAAGAAACAAGTAACATCTGCTTACCCTAATATAAGAGATAGATAGGGCCTCTTCAAAAACCTCAAGAGATCTGCAGAATATGGCATTCAAAGATGTTTTCGTAACTTTAGATTTTTTTATGTCAAGACATATCAACTCCTGACAGCACCCCCTATTCTCCTCCAAGTAGAAGATGAGCATCGAAGAATCTCCAGTGGGAGATGATTGAATTAGTCGCAAGTCTATCTCTTGGTAGGAAAAGCCCCTTGCTCCAACTGTAGACAGAATGCTGTCCAAAAAGGACAATGCTGACAGCACCCCCTATTCTATTCCAAGTAGAAGATAAGCATCGAAGAACCTCCATGTAAGATGGTTGAATTAGTGGCAAGCCTTTCTCTTGGCATGAAAAAACCCCTTGCACCAACTGCAGACAGAGTGCTGTCCAAAAAGGACAAAACTTGGTAGCAGGGAAGTTGACAGCCTAACTCTGCCAAGACAGGGTAGGTAAGTCCTTCATAATCCCTGCTCTACAACAAATGTCTGTCATAGAAACAGGACCCAAAGGCTGAAGACTGATGCAGGAATGTATGGAGAGAAAATGGGAACTGTCCAGGCAGTCATTGGTATGTCCTTTCTTAGTTTTGGAAGCTGCAGGCCCTGCACTTCCTATATAAGCAAATATATTTATCCCTCTCAGGTCTCTGAGTTGGCTGAAGAATAGACAGCTAGAGTCTCACAGTTAAATTTTGAGTTGTTTAGGAATCAAGAGGGTGTTATAGATCTAAGAAGATACTCTTAAAAGTGTGTTGCAAGTTAGTATGAATGTTGAGTCAGATATAGACCTTTAAACTCATGGAGATGGTTAGATAGTAGAATGTTAAAGTCAGGGGCCAAATATGTATAAACTGGACATTGGGAAGGTATACTGGGCCATTTAACTCTCATAAATGCGGCATATTTATATCTATTGTTTTGTATAATACTTACTGTTATAAGAGAAGGAACCATCTGTTGGACTGAAAGGGGAAACTTCTGGGGGGAAGAGGGTGGAAGGGTGGGATAGGAAGGGGGAATAGGGAGGGGTTTGTTACTGAGATGTAACTTGAAGAAAAAAAAATAAAGTATTAAAAAAAAAAAAACAAAAAGGACAAAACCTGGAAGCAGGTAAGTCGACAGCCTAGCTCTGCCAAGACAGGGTAAGTAAGTCCATCATAACCCCTGCTCTACAATCAATGTCTGTCAGAGAAACAGGGCCAAATGACTGAAGATCGATGCTATAATGTATGGAGAGAGAATGGGAACTGTCCAGGCAGCCATTGGTATGTCAGTTCTTAGTTTGCTTAGTTTGGGAAGCTGCAGGCCCTGTACTTCCTATAAAATCAGATATATTTATCCCTCTCAGGTCTCTGAGGTGATTGAAGAACAGATAGCTAGTGTCTCATAATTAAATTTTGAGTTGCTTAGGAGTCAAGAGAGTGTTATAGATCTAAGAAGATACTTTTAAAATTGTGTTGCAAGTTTGTATGAATGTTGAGTCAGATATAGAACTTTAAACTCATGGAGATGTTTAGATAGTAGAATGTTAAAGTCAGGTACCAAATACATATGCACTGGTCATTGGGAAGTTTAAGCCATATAACCCTCATAACTGTGGCCTAATTACCTCTGTTGTACTGTATTGTATTTATTATTATAAGAGAAAGAGCCATTTGTTGGACTGAAAGGGGAAACTGTAGGGGGAAATAAGATATACCTTACTTACAAGAAAAAAAAGGGAAGAGGATGGGGGGTTGAGGGTGGGAGGGTGGGACT
>CAJQZJ010000222.1:823337-842935 GCA_907164525.1 Lophiomys imhausi
AAAAAAAAAAAAACAAAAAGGACAAAACCTGGAAGCAGGTAAGTCGACAGCCTAGCTCTGCCAAGACAGGGTAAGTAAGTCCATCATAACCCCTGCTCTACAATCAATGTCTGTCAGAGAAACAGGGCCAAATGACTGAAGATCGATGCTATAATGTATGGAGAGAGAATGGGAACTGTCCAGGCAGCCATTGGTATGTCAGTTCTTAGTTTGCTTAGTTTGGGAAGCTGCAGGCCCTGTACTTCCTATAAAATCAGATATATTTATCCCTCTCAGGTCTCTGAGGTGATTGAAGAACAGATAGCTAGTGTCTCATAATTAAATTTTGAGTTGCTTAGGAGTCAAGAGAGTGTTATAGATCTAAGAAGATACTTTTAAAATTGTGTTGCAAGTTTGTATGAATGTTGAGTCAGATATAGAACTTTAAACTCATGGAGATGTTTAGATAGTAGAATGTTAAAGTCAGGTACCAAATACATATGCACTGGTCATTGGGAAGTTTAAGCCATATAACCCTCATAACTGTGGCCTAATTACCTCTGTTGTACTGTATTGTATTTATTATTATAAGAGAAAGAGCCATTTGTTGGACTGAAAGGGGAAACTGTAGGGGGAAATAAGATATACCTTACTTACAAGAAAAAAAAGGGAAGAGGATGGGGGGTTGAGGGTGGGAGGGTGGGACTGGAGTGGGAATAGGGAAGGGAATGCGATTGAGATATAACTTGAAGAAATAAAAAATAAAGGAAAAAAAATTTAAAAAAGCAAAAAAAAAAAAAAAAAGAAAACTTGGAATAGCTTTGCCTCAGTACCCAGTCATACCACTTCTGGGTATACACCTAAATGCCTCTTCACGGAATCATAAGGAAGTTTCCTCATCTATGTTTATAGCAGCCTTATTTGTAATAGCTAGAAACTGGAAACAAGCCAGATGTCCCTCAACAGAAGAATGGGTTAAAAAACTGTGGTACATCTACACAATAGAATATTATTCAGCTATAAGGAACAATGAAATTATGCAATTTACAGCCAAATGAATGGAACTAGAAAAGCTCATCCTGAGTGAGCTAACCCAGACTCAGAAGGATGCATATGGCATCTATTCACTTATAGTAGGATTTTAGCTATATAGTAGAAGGTATCAATACTACAACTAACACACCAAAGGGAACTTGGACATAGACTTTTTTATTTTTATTTCTTTATTTATTTTTTATATTTCTTTTTTATTTTTTAGTCTTTTTTATCTATTTGTCTGCTTATTTGTTTGTTTGTTTTTTAGTTCTCTCTCCCGGGCAATGAGACACTTTTCACTGATGGTACTGCCTCGTAGACCCCCAATGAGTGAAGAGGCTCTTGGCCCTCATATGACCTTTCAAATGAGATGAGGGACTGTTATATAAGGACACCCCACCCCAGAGAAATGGGATGGAAGGGATAGGAGGTAAAGAAAAAAATGACATGTGATATTTCGGCCTTTTACTACTAATTGTCATAAACTGTTTAGGATAATTAAGATAAGCAAACTAATAGTTATGCAAGCCGGTCATTTTGTTACGTACTGTGACAGTCCATTATAGTTATTTTCTAAGCTAATCAGAAATAAAGCTGCTAAGAGACAAGCAACATCTGCTTACCCTAATAGAAGAGATAGATCGGGCCTCTTCAAAAACCTCAAGAGATCTGCAGAATATGGCATTCAAAGATGTTTTCGTATGTTTAGATTTTTTTATATCAAGACATATCAACTCCTGACAGCACCCCCTATTCTCCAAGTAGAAGACGAGCATTGAAGAATCTCCAGTGGGAGATGATTGAATTAGTCGCAAGTCTATCTCTTGGTAGGAAAAGCCCCTTGCTCTAACTGTAGACAGAATGACCTATTTTTCTTAACATTGTGATTTCTAGTCTCATCTATGTTCCTAAAATGCCATAATTTGGTAATTTTTATGGTTAACAAACTTTAGTCATATAAATATATATACAAAATATATAAATATGTACTTATATATAACATATTTATTCATCCATCTATTGGCAGACATCTAGGCTTATTTCATAACTGTTATTGAACTAGTGCTACAGTAAGAAAGAATACACAGTTATCATTATTGTATACTGACTTTGATTCTTCTGGGCTCATCCCTAGGAGTTATAGCTGGATCATACTAAATAGTTCTATTTTTAGTTTTCCTGAAGTGTCTCCATAGTAATTTCCATAGTGACTCTACAAATTTATATTCTCATCAACAGTGCTTCCTTGTCCTGCTATACAGTGTATCCTTTTCATAATATTTGTTTGTTTGTTTGTTTTGTTTACTGATGATAGCCATAATGATGGGGTAAGATGAAATTTCAATCCCATTTTGATTTGCATTTCCCTGGTGGCTGAAGATGTGCTAAGTATTTCTTCCTCTAGATTGTTATGGCCAACTTGTGCTTCTTTTGAGAACTGTCTACTTAATTCATCTACCCACATAGTTATTGAATTACTTATTCTTTTCCTGTTAACTTTGTTGAGATTTTTCTATTCCAGGATATTATTCCTTTCTTAAATAAATGTCAAAGATTTTCTTGCATGATGTAAGCAGTCTAGTCACTCTGTTAATAGTTCTGTGAGAAGCTGTTTTATGGGACATAGTCCCACTTGTCAGTTCTTTTTAGTTCCTGAGTTGGAATCTTCTCAGAAGTGCCCTACCCCTGCGGTCTTTCCCTGTGTTTTGTTCAGTAGGTTCAAAGTTTCATGTCTTGCATTAAGATGTTTGATCCATAATGGGTTGACTTTTATACAGAGTAACAGAGAGGGATATAGCTTTAGACTCCAAAAGTAGATATCCAGTTTTCCATGCAACATTTGTTGAAAGGCTTTCTTTTCTCCAATGTATATTTTATTACCTTTATTAAAATTTCCATTATTGATTTTAGTACAGTAACTCTGGGTTCTTATCATGAAAAAATAATGTTACATTCAGTTGAAATATATATTTTTATAATGGGAGGCCTGTGAATTTTGTGTAGCATTTCCCTAAATCAGATATACATTTAAAATTTGACAGTTGGTACTTATTTAGAATGTCTGTTTTTATTTGATTTGTGGCTACATTAACAGACTTCCTATTATTGAGGAAACCATATTTCTGTAATAAACATGATTATATTCATCTCTTCTTTGCATGACTCTCCATTTGTTTATTTCCACTTGGCAATGTGCGTTTAACATTATTATTCATTGTTGAGACTGACCAGCACACACTCATGGGGAATTTGCTCTGCGCAGTATTTGCTGTCTGTGTGTGGTGTGATAGTGTCAGAATCATATGGAAGATCATGAAGGAATTTTGCTGATATACCACTTTTTTGGAAGTTGTGATAAAATGTTTTACTGGTTAGTTATTACTTACAGTTGGGGAAAGTAAATTAAACTTTAGAATATTTATAGCAAAGCTTTATTTTTTAACAGCTTCATCACAATTCTTTTACTCTGAGTCATTTCTATGGAAGTTTTAAAATCAAAGAACTAGTTTACTTATGTTGGGTTGATTAGTGGACAAGCTTCTGACTCTATAATTTTTTTATAGGATTAGGTGATTTTTCTGTAGATAATTTTTAAGGTCATTCTCTTGATTTAGATTATTACTCAATTATTTATAATGTGTGATTTAGTTACAACTTTCCTTTTAAGACATAACTTTAGCAATGTCATTAATCTAGGCCTTGTTAATTTCTAGAAATTTTACAGTTGACTTTGAATTCTTATTTACTTTGAAATTAATTTAAGTATATTTTGACAAAATGTTTTATTTTAACTTCTCCTGTTATTTTTTTATATTGCAGAATAGATACAAAGTCTTGATGGGGTGTTGTTATGCATTCTAAATGTTAATTAATTGGTTCTGCTTGCTCTCTGTTACTCACATTGTCTCTGATTGGTTGAATAAATGCTGAGGCCTGAGTCTGGGCAAAGACAGAGATAGGCAGGACTAAGGTGAAGGCTTCTGAGACTGAGAGCATCTTGGGAAGAAGAAGCCTCCAGGAGATGGGTAGGAGAAGCCTCCAAGACAAGCAGCAAAGAGCAGGAAGGAGGACACACATGTCATGGGTTAGAGAAAAGAATGTCATTCCACGTGGCCTGGAACATCGGCCTAGCATGGAGAATAGCAGTCTAGGGGACGTATGTATATAGGGGGGTCATATTTGGGTAATAGACCTATGAGCTAGCTTAGATGGGCTAAGACTGCTCAATCCAGGCCAGGCTTGATAAAATCCACGTGGTGTCTGTGTGCTCATGTATAATGGTGGGTTAAGGATTAACAACTGCCACTGAATCAACTAAATATAATCTAAATATTGGTAAATAATTTAATAATCAATTCTTTCTACAATGTCTCTATGCTTACATTTTAGATATATGAAACACAACTATTACATTCAGAATTATGGTCAAGCGAAATAAATGAAATATTTTATATATTAAAATTAGAATGTAAATATAACTCATTTGAGAAGCATATGTGAGGCATAGTGTTTTATTGAAATATTAATATGTGCATGTTAATAAAATATAAATTTAATATACATATTGTAAATATATATAATTTATATATCAATATATATACATAATGTACATTTAATAAATATGTTTATAAATGCTATGATTTCACTGTTTTGTTCATTAGATTTTTTTTTATCTCTCACTGACATAAAATAATACTGCACTTTAATAATTTTTCTGTCTTCCTCACATTTCATTATTTAGATCACATATTGCTTTATTGTTTGTTATAGGAAGAGTTAGTAGAGATATAGTCAGTCTCATTTCATGTTCTCCTTGTTTTGTTTAGACCTTTGGTAATATGTTTTATTATTATTTTGAAATCAATAATATCACCACACCTTTCTTCCTATTTCTTGGTCCACATTGGTCCATTTCTTTACTTAAAATCTTTCTTATTATTTTGTTTCATTAAATATATTTTATAGGGCAGGATATAGATTTTAAAAGAAATTTAAATGGTTTATATTGTTAGAGTATGTTATACTTCTTTGTCTTCATTTTATGTGACTGGTCTTTAGCATATTAATGTTAGTATATATTAACATTTACAAACACTTAGTATTTTATTTCCATGTAAATTAGTCCTTAGATATACTCTTTTATTTCTTGTATTTAACCTAATCTTCTCTGCTTCTTTCTCCTCTTTTTCTTTTATCCATTGTCTTTCCCCTCCATTAGTTACTTCCCTGTTCACTGTGATGCAGTGTGTGACAAGAAAGGAGAAGAAAGGTAAAGGAGGAAGGATTTGCCTTGCTTCATAATTTGAAGCGAACAGTCAGTCATGGTGGGGAAAACATGGTGCAGCAGGAAGAAGCTGCTCCTTCACATCTTTCAGACAAGACAGCAGAAAATAAATAAGTTTGCAGACTCAGCTCACTTTTGTCCTTTTTTCTATTTTATTGCATTTAATCCATTAGTTCATAGTATAGTGCCTCCCTCATTCTATCTTTCTTCCTCAGTTAGTCCTCTCTGACATGTCCTTACAGTCATTCCCAGAAGGTGCATAGTCCAGCTGCCTAGGTGATTTTAAATGTAGTCAAAAGGTAACAATATTAACTCTCACATCATCTTTCTTTACTAACTCAAGGTAATAGGCAACAGAATCAACAGAAAGCCTACACACACGTGGAAATTGAACAACTCTTTACTGGATGACTACTGGGTCAGGGAAGAAATAAAGAAGGAAATCAAAGACTTCTTAACATCCAACGAAAATGAAGGCACAACATACCCAAACCTATGGGACACAATGAAAGCTGTGCTACAAGGAAAGTTCATAGCATTAAGTGCCTTCAAAAAGAAAATTGTGACAGCTCATATTAGCGAATTAACAGCTAAACTGGGTGAATTGGAAAAAAAAGAAGCAAACACTCCCAAGAGGAGCAGAAGGCAGGAAATCATCAAATTAGGACTGAAATCAACAACTTAGAAACAAAAAGTCCTTTAAAAAAAAACTACCATTTATTACATGCATATAAATATATGTATATACATATATTTTCCTGAAATATATGGGAATGACTGTAAGGACATGTCAGAGAGGATTAACTAAGGAGAAAAGATAGAATGACTCTTCAGTCAGTCAGTGCTACCTGAATGTATGTCCTCAGAAATAGCCATTTGGCATTAGATAATTAATTGTGTTCTTCCCTGACCTCTCCTGTTCCCAGATTTGCTAAATTGCTTATAGTTCTTTTACTTGATTCAGTTTGGAATGTTCGTTGATATCATCCTTTCCTGCTCACATTTGGTCAGTCATGTTTGTGAGACTTTATGGGTATAACTTCTGACATTACTGGGAGATACAATCTCACAGCAAACTCACTGATCCTCTGGTTCTTACAATATTTCTGCCCTTTAGGGAACATGTAGGTCCTAGTGCTCAATGCTGAGAACTAGGGGAACAAGGAGTGTTAAACATCCAAGGTTGACTCTTCAAAGGGAGAGATGCACAACTTTTCTGCCTAGAATGCTAGGAGCAGACATGGAGACCTTTGTGGTATCGTCACCCCTACCTCCCAGATCCTTATCTTGAGCCCCTATTCTCAGCTAATCTATAGAACCTACCTTTATGGAATACATCACTAGTAGTTTACATACAGTTTTCATGTAATCATTTCTCAAGCTTTGCTTTGCATGTGGGATTGAGTTAGTTATCACTAAGAAACTTCTTTCCCCTAAGTTTTGATGTGCTTAAATATGCCAAAAACAACTACTCAAAATGAGACTCTCAAAGTTTGAACCAACACAAGTTACTGAGTTGTGTTGAACCAAGCAACTGTCTTGCCTATTGCTGATCAATACTCTGCTAGCTGTGGTGTATTCAAAAACCTCGAACTGTTTGTCCCCTCTTCTACAATGTTCCGTTTTCTTTCTCTGAAAAAAATTTAGAACCAAATGTTTGAAATTCAAACAAGGATCTGTTTTGTAAATCACGTGAGATTTTTTTCTTCTATTATTTTTGATTTTTGTAGTAATTTTTGTTAATTTTATTCCACTTTACCTTTTAACATTTTAACCTTTCCATCTCAAACTTTATTTATTTATATTTTCAATTTTTTTATTATTACTTTATTTCTTCAAGTGACATCTCAGTCACAATCTCTCCCTACTCCTCCCTCGTCCCATCCTCCCACCCTCTTCCCCATCAGCCCCCCATCCACTTCCCTTTTTTTAAGTTTAAGGCATATCTTTCCCCCCTACAGCTCAGCCTTTCAGTCCAACAAATGGCTCTTTTTCTTATAACAACAAATACAATACAAAACAACAACAATAATTAGGCCACAATTATGAGAATTATAAGGCTTAGCACACATTCCCAATGTCCAGTCCATATATATGTATTTGGCAACTGAGTTTAACATTCTACTATGCAACCATCTCCATGAGTTTAAAGATCTATATTCAATTCAGCTTCCATCCTAACTTGCATCACAATTTTAAAAACATCTTGGATTCAGAACACCCTCTTAATTCCTAAGTAACTCAAAATTTAACTATGGGACTAGAGCTATCTAGTCTTCAATCACATCAGAGACCTGATAAAGGATAAATATATCTGATTATACAGGAAGTACAGGGCCAGCAGCTTCCAAAACTAAACAATGACATACAACTGGATGCCTGGGAAGTTCCCAATTTCTCTCCATACATTACAGCATCATCATAAACACTAATGATATTATTCTGCTGTTGACTGAATACCCCTCCACTTGGTCTATTTCTATTGCTTTTCTATTCATTTTGGTGCGGAAAGGCTGATTTGAAATAAGTCAGGGAACAGTAGGTGTTAATTGGTTCTGGTTCATAAACATCAATGCTACAATGCTTTGTGTATCTAGGTCTAATGCCTTTACTTTTCAAAGTGGAAATCTGAGGAATTTACCTGACTAAGCCAAAGACATACACTTTATTTAAATGGTGTTTTATTTAGATGCTTTTAAAAAATATGATGTATTTATTATTATTATTTTTTTTACAAATAACCCTGAGGGGAAAAGGACATTCTATTTTAAGGGAAAGTCAGAAAAATAGGTCAACAAATTTCTTTTCCATAACAGAGGCACACACTTAGATGGAGGGTTTTAGAAAATTTAGATTAAAGTTCTTTTATTCACAACCTATCCAATTTGCAACATAAACTAAATTTATAAATTAGTGAAACTATTTTAACTTATCATCTAGAGGAGAATTTTTTTAAAAAGTACTCAAATATAGTATTTATTCTATCCTTCATGGAAAAATAAAGTACGTGCTATTTGACCAGCACAGATGATAACTTATAGTTATTGTTCTGTTAAAGTTATTACAATATACATGCAGCGAAGTGGGAACAACTATTAGAATATTGGTATGCCACAGCTCCATGAAATATTTAAGGTTTATATGGGATGAGAAAAAAAAGGATTACTAGCTATCTGTTTAATAAAGCCTGGGCTGCTGGTTACCTCATGTGTCTCTCACTATTTTTTCATCTTTTGGCTTGTCTTGCACGTTAATTGTCCAGTTTTTGCATTAACACATGACAATTATTCTGACAAAACAAAATCAAGGCACTCCACACTAAATACGTGGTGACTCTGTTTCTGAGTCAGATCACATTTCTTTCTGACTAAATGCTACTTGCTTTCCATTTTCTAGGTGTTCATTTGGAGATCTGATTCATTTTCCTGAATAGTATTTTAAGTTTACCAAGACCAAAAGCACAAAATATTTGTCCTTTTTCCCTTATTCTTCCCACTGCGCTATAGCTCCTATTTTCAGGATTTTTCAAACATTGTCAAACAGCTGCTGAAGGAAAAGTCAGCTTAGTCCCTTTCATTCTCTTCGATTTTGGCTTTTACTGGCTGCCGGATGATAAAGTACTAGGTCAATTGTCACCTGAATGTTATTAAATGGATACAATCCTGTGCTCAGATCTGACATGTGTACAGTAGAGAATCGTCCTTAAAGGGGACAAATTGAAGCATTCCCCACCCTAAAAACAAGAAACTAAACACACAAAATAGAGTGACCTTTTCTCACTGCATTTTGCCCTATGCTCCACAGACAGAGTCCATCATAGGGTAAGCGATTGTTCCCATCCCCTTTGAGCTGTAAGGGAAGTTCCTTAGGGGACATTCTATTTTTTACAGCAAACATTTAACGTGTATATGCTCCATTTTACTAAGGTGTACAGCTTATCTTTGACTCTTAATCAACAAGGAGCCTTGTTGGGACTGCTGGAACTTCAAAGAATAAAGGGTACATCATATTTGTCATCCTGAAGTTTATCTCTGTTGAGTTAAAAAAAATACTCAAGATCGGTTTCAAAAATTTGGCTTTAAACAGGTTCTTACTTTCTTGGGATTAATAATTCATATATTTTATCGCATTTGGGGCATCTCAGTAAGTCCATTATACCCATATTTTCTATACACTCAGTAAATTTTGTAGCTCTTAAAAATCCATGAAATGAAATATAGGTTTGAGAAGCCATAATACTATCAATACATTAATATTTATGTAGCTCTTTTCATGACAAACATTCTGAAATGCTCTCTGGTAAAAGAAAGTGAAATAAAGCATGAAGAGAATGCCAGTGATTATAAGCCAAAAGGTCACTTTCAAAGACAAATGAAATGCAATGTGTGTGGCGAACTGATTGACCAGTTTATGGCTGGTGCAAGGAACTAGAGATTTGGAGGCAGTCTCTCAGCAATGGGCAAATGTTTTAATTAACAAGTCAATTTGACAGAGAGATTGCCTTCACTTAGGAAACACTGGGTCACAATTATTTGAATAGTAAGCTTCCCAGAGATTATATTCAGCCCACAACCACTTTCACAACTCCTTTAATATGACTTTGTAGTTTGAGACATAAGGGTTAAAAAAAAAAACCTGATAAAATACAACCATGAAGACGATTTAATTTCCTGTGGGATACTATTTTCTTCACATCTAATGGACAAAATAAGTGATATAAATTATGCAAATATTTCTGTGATGGCATCATTCATGAGTAAAAGGTATCTCTGAAGGGAATATGCTCTGCTGTATAAACCTGTCACTTCTCTGATCATGGATCTCTCCACCTAATTTCCATTAGAAATGATGATTGTGCAGAAAGGTATTTCACTTGAAAATATTTTTAGTTCTAATTGGGATAGAAATGATGAGAAGACCTAAAGAGTGGAATTATAGTATAGGACACTGGGGAAGTATAACGTTACCATAAGAGGCAGGAATAAAAGTTCTAGAAGGTCATCTAATCCAGAAAACCTTGCTAGAGCATTTCAGTAGACCACAGTTTTTTGGTGACAGGAAAGCATTTAATATTTGCCAAGTGTGACCCAGTTACTCCAGAAAATCACTCTAAGGAGAAGCTGCTGCCTATT
The DNA here is from genome assembly GCA_907164525.1 of Lophiomys imhausi. Lineage (NCBI taxonomy): Eukaryota > Metazoa > Chordata > Mammalia > Rodentia > Muridae > Lophiomys > Lophiomys imhausi. Next base: position 833,769 of record CAJQZJ010000222.1, read on the forward strand.
GACACTCCCACATCTGGATCTGAAAGGTCTGGGCAAAAAGCTGACCATTCACTATTTGTTTTAACCACACTCATTTATCTTACATGAAAGGAACATAAATGAGAAAGAACCCAGAATACTTTATGATTCTGTCATTTTACACAGAGGATTGTATTTTTTTTTGGTATAATTGCACATTGCAGCAATAAAATCTACTAGCTTAATGATCTCTCTCTCTCTCTCTCTCTCTCTCTCTCTCTCTCTCTCTCTCTCTCTCTCTATCTCTAACCAAAATTCCTAAGTAAAAAGTGTTTGTTTATACAAGTCCTGCTTTTCTGACTTAAACAACGTTTGGCCCTCCATCTGTTTTTCTTGCTGTGGGGCCATTGATAGTTCAATTGTTTGACCCTGGTTCTTCAAAGTTCTATATATTCTCTGGTGCAGTTCTCCCGCCCTTTCTTGATTTTTGTGACATTCCAGCTTCTTGTCACATCACTTACCCAAAGGCTATGCTCTTGAATGTCTTATGCAGCCTTCCTCAACTCATACGTGCCTGATTCCTTTTCTCCATATTTACGACCTAATTGAGGCATCGACTTTCCTAGTGATATAATTATAAGGTCCCTTCCTGCCTTTGAGCCTAAGTTCTGCCCTCTCTTCAGGCATCCTCACAGAACCCAGTCGCTGAAATCACTCTGCTCTTCCGTATAACCAGCCGAGTCTCAAATGTGAGCAGCGACTTCAGTTAATTGGCTTTTGCATTCTAAGGACCTGCCAGTGTTTCTGATAGCCAATAGGAGCCCAAAAGTTTTTTAAATAAATAAATGATACCAATAGGCAAAGAGTCTAGCTTCACATGGTTACTACAGGAAAACTCACAGTTCTGAGGGTGCCTTTTGCTCATGAAAATCCTTACCTGTAACTGATGTCTCCAGAGCCCTGTCTGGCAGCTCAGGTTGAATGAACCTCAGTTTCTGCCCTATCAGAATTTACATTAGGACCATTAGATAACCGCACAGGCTATCTGAGAATTAAACTAACAAGTGAAACAAAACAAATGTAAAGCAAGTCTATCACATCAACACAGAGCCTTCAATTTTTCTGGAAGTTCTGCTAATGACTTTTTGATGTCGTTGGTTTTTTTTACACAGTTCTTGTTTATGGATCCAGTATGTAGGTAAGCTCCAGCTGGTTTTATCTTTCATGCTAAATTAAAGGGTTCATAGATTAACATCTCTTTCTTCTCAAATGTCTTGCTTGCTGACTTGCAAATTTTTCCAGGCAAGCATTTTCCAGACACAGCATAGATTCCTCGTGCAGATCACTTTGTGTGGGCCTGCATCACAGTAACACCTGTTGGTACACACGCGCTTGTCTGTGGCTTTTATGGTTGTACCATTGCCACTGATTTTAGATAGAAACTGGGTATGATCTGAGCCCTTGAGATAGTGATATGTCTACAGAATTTGCATTAATACCCACTAGAGCAGACTCATGTCTGTTTCATTTAAGAGAGGGTCTCTCTTTGTAGCCCATGCTGTGCAACCATGTTTGGCTCACGGCTTTCTCTTTGAGAGTTAATTTCCAGATTTCTTATGGTCAAATGGTCTGGAATGACTGCTGAAAGGGAGACGATGGAAGAGTACTAGAACCCAAGTTAATCGTAATTTCTGACTGAAAACTACCTCTCGTTCTCTCTCTTCTTTTCCCCTCTCCTCCTTACTCTCCCGTATCCTCTTTTTTAAAGATTTTATTTTTGTTTTCTTTTTAAGTATGTACATTTTTGGTACAAGATTTTTTTTTTTTTTTGCAATCACAAGAGGTTTATTTCGGGGGGAAAAGGGGGAAAGGGGGGGGGCTCAGTGCACTGAGGGACGCCACTCGTATCCCACGCAGGGGTAGGAGTCGCGACCCCCACGCAGGGCTAGAGTAGAATATTTAATAGGGGAGCACCACAGATTAAGGGGTGGGGGGGGAAATGACAGGTGGGAAGTACCAGCCCAGCCCATCGTTTACCACAACCCAAGGGGGAGGGGAAATACAGCTGGAATGTACCAGCCCATTAGTTAGTCAGCGGGAAACATCCTACATCTGTTTGTCTCAGGAATGAATCTAATCTTGTTTTGTTATCTACTTTGTGGTCAGCCAGTTCCTGAAACCCTGTCCGCCCTTGGCCCAATTGACCTTTATTCTTGGTTTCAACCTGTTTATGGTCAGCTAAGTTCCGGGAATCACCTGGCGTCTGGCCTGGCTCTACTGCCGACTTAGGGGGTCTTTTAATAATTTTCTTTTAATAATTTTCATTCCCTTCATTCCCCACTCCGTTTAGTCCGTTGTTCTAATCTTAGAACCTATACATCTGTTTTATTTTATTTATTACTATCTTGTCCCCGTAACCCTTGATATTGTTTCAGCATTAAAATCTGTACGGTGTTTACTTTTAATTGATGAAAGTACTGAGGGGCCTGCACTAGGGCAGCTGTTTCAGTGTCACATCTGATCCTAAAATTACAGCTAAAGTCAGGGAAATAGGCTCTCTCTTAAATCGCTCATGGCAGAAATCAAACTCATCCACAAAGGCATCTGTGGGGAGATAGAGTACTCTAGGCATAAGCTGTACTAACATACAATAATCTTTGGTATCATTAAAGATATTAGTGGCAATACAGGGAGTTAGTCCTGTGTTGCAGGCCCACCAGCTATCTATGTCAGGATATAAGTATCTGGTATCAGAAATCTTTGGAGACCTCAGGGTCTCATTGCATAAGTGTTTATAGGCAGCAGGTGGGTTTCCTAAACAAGTCCTTTTCCCTGATACTTTAGTTAGGGTCAGTTTGCTTTTTTTTTTTTTTTTTTTTAACGTCATGAGCAGGCGTCATGGTTGGTGGTGTTATTAAAAGTACCCAACGCGGCGATGCCCTCATAGTAAGGGGGTCCAGAAGTTAAACAGAGCCAACATCCTCCACATTGCCTAGCCCCACTCCTGTCCCTACCTTTCCTTGGACAGACGTAAAAATCTTGTTGAGCCAGCCCACAGCGTCCCTCTGGTTTCCCACACCCGAACTTTGCTCCTAGCCCTATAGAGTGTCTTTATCGAGGGTCCCTCTCAGGGAGGTTCTGGGGGTCTGCCTCAGAAATATCCCACTGTTCCAGGCCTGCAGCTAGCTGGCAGAAGTCAGGAAAGGGAGGGAGCTACCTTAGAAATTGACCAGACGACTTCCCCAGTTTGGGAAGCTACCTGATAAGTACAAGTTTTTGAGGGGCATGGGGGTTGTCATTCCCCATCTGGAGAGCACCTGCAACGCAGGTGTAGCTTAAGAGGGTCTACAGTCTTTTTTTTAATTTTCACTCATCCTTAGGAGGTTCAGGAGCTTTCTTTACGTGCGAGGCGTGGATCCAAGCAGAGATGTCCTCTATCTTCATTGTGGTGGGGGTAGTTGAGAGCACCAGGTATGGTCCCTTCCAGTGAGGCTCAAGGTTCCCAGTTCCATGGCGCCAGACGAGTACGGTTTTGTCCTTTCTAACCCCTTGGTACAAGATTTAAAAATCATATGAATGCTTTAGAAAGGCAGACCCCATAAGTATTTTCTTGTGATAAATTAAAAATATCTTACTTGACATGTGCATAACTCAGTAAACATTTGTTCAAAATTTACCATGTTCAGAACACTCAACAGCGTGGGATATGAAGGTGAAAAGGAAAACTAAAAGCAATGTTTGGGAGATTGCTGGGTAACATACGGAAACAAGTAATTGTTACCAAAGCCCTCCTCGTTCCTCTCTCTCTCTCCCCCTAAAACACATTAACATACTGAAGACTGAATCTTTTCTTATGTGCAGATGAAAAAGTGGCATGTGGTTAGTATCAGGCTAGAAGAATAAAGACTGAAGAAGAAAACGTATCAGCTCCTCCCAAGCTCAGATGTTACGCATGCTTTTTCAATCCAGCCTCCATTTAAGTTGGTTTATAAATAAGCATGCTGCTACTGCAGGCAGTCTCATCCAGCTGATTCCTAAGAATGCAGCTTGCAATGATTGTTTTTTAGTCTTTCCAAGGCATCATTGTAAGTTAGTGTGCACTATACTTAAAAGAGATGTTTTCTAGAAATTTGATTAATTATTTACTGGAATGAGGACCACTGCTTGGTTTCTGTGGCTTTAAGTCACATATTTGAATTGTAATTCTGTCTGGATCATAGAAGTTGCTTCTGTCTCTAGGCTCACTGTGTATGGTGAAGTCTCTCCCCAGGAATACCCTCTGCTTTGGTATGACTTTTTGCCCAAGTCCCTTCAGAGCACGCACAGGCACAGCAATTGGCACTCAGTGCTTTAAACATAGTTTTCATTTAAAACTACCAATTTTCTCAATTGCAAAATATTGCCGATCATTGGATCACTGGATGGTCACCCTGTGCTTCAGAAGTGATGTTCATTCACATCACAACTTTCAAGATGTATATATGATAGCAATATTCTCAATAACGTAAAAAATCTTACTTGGTTTGAACCTGATCACCACATTTTATCAACTTCCCTGGACTGTTTAAATTCTATTTCTGGCCTTTGCATTATGACACCAATTTATCCTGCTGGACACCGTCAGAAACAGTCCTGTGGGACTTGTGGTGTATTTACTGGAAGGGCTCAGTTGCCAGCTCACAGTGGTCTCCTTCTCAAAGGGTCTGGAGAGGGAAAGTTCCACTTGCTTTGCTAGAGCAATCTTTATCTTGCAAACACAGTAAATTACATAACTACTCATACTGTTCTGCCCCTGCTGACTGATCACAACCTGGTGACAGATTTGAGCTCTCTGTTGTGTGACTTGGATTTTACTGTATAAATGTTCTATAGTCATCATCCTGGTTCCATGCTATGTTTTATTGCCCTTAATATTTCATTGCTTTAAATTTCATCCTAACTAAAAATGTATTTTATTTTTTCTACTCTGTGTTTCTTTATGAGATAAAATGCCTTAAATTATTTCTAGAATAAGGTAATAGGTTGTTTTTCTCTTCTTCCTTCCTTCCCTCCTTTCTTTCTTTCTTTCTTTCTTTCTTTCTTTCTTTCTCTCTCTCTCTTCCCCTTTCTTTCTGTTAAGATAAGCAGTGATCATTAAATATTAAATTGAAAACTCTCTCAATCTTTAACAATAAAGAATTCAAAGAATGTTAGTGAGATACCATGTAAGAATGGAATAGGATGGGAAAATGGTGAAAAAGAGAAATGAGAAAACTTTCGTAAAAGTCCAGACTTTGTTAAGTAATTGAGATGGAGAACAAGCCACTGAGAAACTCATTTGGGTAGCTTGACTGGTCTATAGAAAGCATGGGAGACTCACAGTAAGTAGAAATGCATGCAGGAAATAGACGAAAGTTCAGCAATGAGTACAACACACCTATTTTCCACCTTTGTCTTTATTACTTTTAGCTCCCTGTTTATGTCACAAAAATTGTCCCTGCTGTTAAACTCCAAAATTCAGACGTATATGAATTAATCAATCAACACCAGGAGTTTGGTTCCCATTAGGATGGGGCTACTTGGGGTAGCTGCTGGCTGTATGATGTTTGATGATATCAGAATTATCTAATGAAACCTTAATCAGTATAAATCATATTCTAAAGAAACCACTTCATATCCCTGATATATCATCACTAAATGTCAGATCTAGGCACATTACAATTTGTTTATTAACAGTTGTCTAATCAGGACATGATATGTTCCTTCTCCAGGGTAGCAAACTGCCAATGGAAGAACCCAAACAAGGACAGACACCACTGGACTCACAATGAGGAATGACTCACCTAACAGGTCAGTTACTGCAAATATCACTGCTGAAAGTGTTGGGTGAACCCTGTTATTTCTCCCTTAGTAGTCCAGATTTTACCACACTTCCAAGATGTTAACCTGTCACTCACTCTATAACTGTTTGTGATGATATCCTTGGGTCAATACAACTGTTCCTGTCTTGTAGAATCTTGTCTTTATACCAGCAAAGAAAACCAAAAGCAGTGCAGCTCATTTATGTATTCAAAAAGAATTTTATAAAAGCTGGCTATCTTTGCAAATTCAAAAACATGTTTTAGACCTTAGGCTATTTACCTTTGCTCCCTATTGTTAACAAGGAAATTAGTGTCTTCTCTTTTGGTTCTTAGTCTAGTTAATAAAATAATTTAAGAATAGATTCAGAAGGAAGTACAAGGACAATTTTCTTAGAGTTTAAGAGAAAAATTACACAGCAGGCAAGCCATAAATTTCAGCATATAGGAGGTAGATGAAGAAAAGGAATAGAGAAAACATGAATTTTTGAGTTAGGCATGTAGTTTTGGCAAGCAGCTACATGGAAAAGTGAAATAGCTTTAGAAAGTAAAACCAAACCAAACCAAAACAAGACAAAAACAGACACACAAACAAACCAAAGTACTGGAGGAACCATACTTCAGCTCTTGCCAATACCTGAAGGAAAGGCAAAAAGCAGAGGGAAAAGCTTTGTCTTTGTAAGTCAGAACTCAGAAAGAAGGGCAGAGGGCACAGAGCCTCAAGGTGGCTCCCTTCTATTGCAGCGAGAGCAGAGTTCATGGAAGGAAAAGTATATTATCTCATTAAAGAGATGATTATTCTTCCCACTTCTTTAGCATGGCTTAAGATTAATCAGCCTTTCTAGAGATGTTGTCTTTCGGCCAGGTCATTGATAGCCTAAAATAGATTTATTTTCTCTTTTGTATTGGGTAGCTTGGTTCGTTTAATCTCTACCAGGGCCATGGGTATATTTCATTCTTTTGCTGAGAACCAAACCTCTTTCCCTTAATGGGTCCCAGTGTTACATTCTCTCCTTTAATCCCTAACATCATACAGGAGATGAGCTGAAATTAGGAAGTATATATAATCCATATCACCATGGAAATCTGTACGGTGTCTGGACTGGCATTTCTATTGTACCCTCCCATCCAGGCTCCAGGCAAGGGTGCCAGCAGCAGTTAGGAAGCAGTGGGAAACCAGAACTCCTTCTTACCATTGCTGGTCTGAGGACCCAGTACATTTCTGCAGATGCTGCTTTGGTCCCTGACATCAACCACATGTTCCTTTTCTGTCTCCTGTTCTTATTACTACTACCTGTCATAAATGCACAGTAACAATTTCCCAAACATGAGTAATATGAGGGAAGGGTGACTGTTCTTGCTAATCACGTTAATCTCCATGTTGTGAGCAGAACTCTCGATGTGGCACAGGTTAAGGAGCTTGGTGATCCAGGTCTGTGCTGATTGCATTACTTGGGGACTGAACTCTGCAGTTAGATGCATCACATCTGCTGGTAGGAGGATGGTGGAGACTCACAGGCTACGTCCTTCCTGAAGCTCCGTTGTCTTTGTCTGTATAGTCGCTAATTGGACTAAAACATTTGCAAACCAAAAACAAAGAAAATAAAGGTTCTAATCATACTATTCCAGGTCGTATGCTAACCCATCCAAACTTTTCTTTTTAGAATAAAAACGATTAAGCACAACCATTCCGACAAAGCCTGGAACAACTCCATGGATTTGCACTTTGGGAGATAGCATGCTCCTAACAGAATAAACTGAATCTACAAAGCAAATTTTTCAATTTGGGTGGAAAATTCATTATTTTTAAAAACCTTATCACATATAAAATAGATTATGCACCTAAGACTGTATAAGTAACCTTCTGGGTAAGAGTACAAATATAACAAGATGGATATTTAACTGTCATTTTTTTCTCGTCAGTTTTCTCATTACTATGTAGATAGGACTAATTTCAAAGGATCTATGCTACTGGAGATACGGCTGGCTTAATGTTAGAAATTAAAGAGATAAGTTTTTTTTCAATATTTGAATCAATTCTTGGTATTAAGTTAAAAAGTTTCCAAGGCAAATTAGTTCTTTTAGACCTTAGGGATTTCACTTTGCTTTGGTCAGTAGTATATTAGGTGGGGGGAGCTTCCTGTAATGGAGTATCTAGGGTTCCTTTCCTTCTTGCTATAGGCTTCACTGTATAATGGACTCAGGGGAGCAAATATACAGTATTGTAAATTACTGACTTTTCCCTGAGCAAAAGTGACTGATCAGATGGACACTCTGGGAGGAGCTAGGTTTGCTTTCGCATCCACTTCCTCTTCTCCTTCTGGAAGCCCGCTGCCCTTGGAGCACACATAGTTTGAACCATCCTGCTCTTCTGACTTTATACTGGCTCTGAATACAGGCAGGTAAGCAAAAGGGAAATATACCTAGGCTGCATCAATTCAGTCCAGATTGTCTTCATGTTCTCAGGGAGAGCAGGGAAAAAAAACCACATCAAAGCTTAAAGGATTAGAAATGACACTCTCTCTAGAGGGAACTGTAGTGCCCTCACAGAAACGCTTGCAGCAGCAAGAAATTGCAACTAGTAAACAGTTAGACATGTAAGTCATAATGGTAAAATCAGTTGTTTTTTTTTTTTTTTCTTTGTGTGTCAACAGGCAGTAGAGATGCATGTGCCCTTCTCCAGGAGTGGAAACTTTGTGATCAACAGATTCAGCATAGGAAGCTTGCACTGGAAAGCCCAGCATCCCAGGCTCTTAGTTAACACTGCAGCAATTACTTAGAGTTATGCAGATTCATTTTCAGACTAAGCACTCAGCAGTGCCCCCCCCCCAAGCTCCAGAGATGAAAGGTATCATTTATAAATGGTTCCATTTGCCTTTGAAGGCTCAAATGCCTTTGGTCAGCCCTTCCCCCAACTTTTCTTGACATCTATTTGAGACTAAAAGATTATTCAGCTTAAAATGAGATGTTGCAAGTACCAGGACTGTTTCCTGCCATACTTTGTTGCCTTTTTAAATAAAGATGATTTTTTTTTAAATGTGGTTGGAGAAAGGAGTGCTTTTTCCTGACTTCAGAGGTTTGCTTTTTAGAAAATACCATTATTTGTCAATCTGAGATTTTTGATAAGCTTTCTTGCTTTAGAAGACCTTAGAAGAGTTTTGAAATGAAGTCCAGAATTCTATGTACAATTTTATCAAGAAGCAGGCAATATTATATGTTAGGTGCTGGGACAGAGTAGCAACTGACTATTGGCCACACAACTTTCTTAACTTGCCTTGTGTTTAGTTAAAAACATAAAATATAGAAATTGTTTGTGTTCTTTCAGCACACACACACACACACACACACACACACACACACACACACACACAC
>CAJQZJ010000222.1:842945-856907 GCA_907164525.1 Lophiomys imhausi
CACACACACACACACACACACACACACACACACACACACACACACACTCATGACCAAAAGCTTTTCCATCATTTAAACAGCCGCTTGGTAGGAAAAGTTAATACTGAACAGAGTGCTTTACCCTAGGTGAGACAATGACTGATATGATTGATTGTTTCTTAATAAAAGTGTAATTTGTATACGTATCGATCACTGACTGTTCTCAGATGTCATTTTCCAGTTTTAAAACTTTTGCTGTGACTTTTATCTTTTGAGTCCTTGTCTTCATCTGGCTCTTTCCCCAGCATTCATCCCCCAGCCTTCCACCATATGACTCAGGTAAAAGTCACTCTGTGCAACCAGAGCGGATGGAGCAGCGCCTGTGAGGTTAACCACACAGTTCCCTCTGTCAATCATAAAGTCTTTTTATTTTAGATGAAAGAGTGAACATTTAATCTCTGTCCCTGACTTCCTTTTCAAAGGAACCCATGTCGTTTACCTGATTTTAAAAAAAGATCTTGTTACCTAAGCTCTCTCTGTCTATGGAGCTTTTGATCACTGGGTTAGAAACTGCTCCTGCCACAACAGTTTGGGGGTTGGGGGTGGGAAAAGGTAAATTAACTGAGCTTAGGAGCTGGACACATGAGAATGAACAGAGACAAGCACCGTGAAGTTGAGCTAATCGTCCCCTCCATTATAACCACAAGGCTCCCCTATCCCCTCTGGAAAAATTTCACACAGCTATGGGTGCACTGACCCAGTCTTTCAGTCTTGGGTCTGGAGAATATGAAATGATTTTGGTTATGTCTGTCTGAGAGACCTCTGGTGCTGACCCTGGAGTTATCAAGTGGAGATCAGAAACAAGGCAACAGGGTCTGTCACCTTTGGAAGAAACAAGATTTGTGAAAAGCACAGTCCCTGAGCTGGGCATTTCATCAGAATTAAGTGTGAGGAGGGTCTGGGGCTAGAATATACATGCTGTGTATCACATGGATGGAAGACTGCGCGCATAGGCTAAGCTGGGATGCCTACTATTCATGCTTTCATCACCATTAAAATGCAATCCCGGCTCTTTCACTGTGTAAAAATGATTTTGGTCACAATGCATTGGAAATATAATGGCAAAAATAGAAGGAAGATCAGTTTTCTGCTTGTAGTTCTGCTCAGATTCAGGATTTATTATTTTTAAAGTTAGTATATAAAATTCCCTTTGGAAGAATCTCCTAAATTTCAAGCAGCCTCCTTCTTGAGGAATGTCTTCTGAAGTCAAACGTAGCTACAATGGAAATGTAATTTACAAACACGCTACAAATTAGACTGGTTCTTCTGTACATCACATTGTGTGTTCCTATAGCAGCCACTCCAATTTTATTTGCCCTTGATTGACCAGATATATTTTCAGTGACTCCTTACCGGCTGACAGCAGAATAAAAATGGAAACAAAAAGCACATATGTAAGTATATGTTTGCACACATATATGAGATCAGATGGGAATCAAAGCCACCACACGTTTGTCTCTCTCATCAGTTCACTGATGACAGATGTCCCCATGGCTTCAAACAAGCGTCATGGATATTTATTTTATTAAATTAGTGGTTAGTGTACTTGCAGTCTAGGAATTTCATACACAGAGTCAGGCCTATGTTTTTATCTACAGAAATTGGGTTTTTAGACAAAAGCTAGTCTGTGACTATATATGCTTGCCAAATTCAGGCTATATTTACCCAACCTATGTTGCAGCTACTGCACTGTCAAGAGAAATATAAATATTAATGAAGTATCTCTCATGAAGGGGACATTCAGGGATGCTCTTTATCTGTCAGAGCTGATGCAATCAGCACACACTTTCTGGACAGATCAAATGTTTAGAAAGTCACAAATTGACACTTATTTGAACAATTTTTGTATTCCCATCAAACAGCTTTCTTTATTAGGCCTTGGTATTTCAATATATCATAGGGTTTTCTGTGGAGAAATTAAATGTAGAATTTCTCCACTTTCAAGTGAAGGCACAAAAGCAGACAACATAGCTCATGATCCCTTTGAGGGTTATTTGACCATGAAATGTAAACACTTGTCTAAGTGAGAAGGTAGTGGCCAGTCACAGGGTCATCTGGTTACCTCTGTCTGTTAAGATACAAACTACACGACAAATGGAGCCAGTCTTATGTTACTTGTGACAAAGCCTGTTGAAGATGCAAGAGGAGATGCTTTTGTTATATCCAACAAAACATTGGCATGTGATAAGGTTATTCCTTACCTCCTTGTTCTCACCCAATATATATATATATATATATACCAGAAATACTATGTTTCTCAAAAAATTAAATGTGGGCATTTCCAAGAAATAAAAAAATATAATATGCATATTCAAACACATACACACACACACACACTCACACACACACACACTTCAAGTGATTGGCAAGAAAAAGAGGAAACCAGTTTCTATTTGTGGCTAACAGTTCCTTACTAAATGCCAATAAAACTATGAAGTATGAAGTCAGCCATGGTATGTTTCATTCTGTGGTAGGAGTTCCTGTTTACCAGTGTCACACTAAGTTACCATGATTAAAATAGCTAAAATTATTTTTACAAATTAATTTATAAAATTATTTTTAGTTTTTGAAATTATATTTTGATTATAAGATTTCTCCCTTCATATATATATATATATATGTGTGTGTGTGTGTGTGTGTGTGTGTGTGTGTGTATGTATAAATATAACCTATTCAGCTTATATAATGCTACCTGTATGTGTTTTCAAGGATGACCATTTGTCACTAGACAAATTGGTGTGCTCTTGAAGGACTACCTCTCCTGTTCCCAGTTTTCCTCAGTTGCCTATAGTTCTTTGAGTAGTGTTGAGGCATTATGACCTCTTTCTCTTCCACTTTTTAAAAATCCACTTTGTTTTACCTCCATTGATTGTTATCTATCAATGTTATGATCATTGGTGTCAACCATATTCAGCTCACATTTGGTCAGTCATGTTGGTGAGATTTTATGGGTATAGCTTCTGATGTTGCGAGGAGACAGGATCTCACAGCAAACTCCCTGATCCTTTGACTTTCACTGTCTTCCTACCCCTGTTCCACATGTTGTCTGAGTCTTAGGTGCAAGGAGTTTTGTAGATGTGTCCACTGGGACTGGGTTCTACAACTCTTCATTTGATATGTTGTTTTTTATGTGGTGGTCTCCATTTGTTTCAAAGAGAAGCTTTGTTTATGACTACACTGTTCTGTGGATACAAAGACAAATGTTTTTTAGATTGTCATTAGGAATATGTTGGTTTAGTATATTAGTGGTTTTAGATTCTCCTCTAACAGTCATGATTTCATTAGGTCTGAGTGTTTGGCTAGGTTTCCAGGATCAGGCATGATCTTTCTCTTATTGAGTGGGTCTTAAGTCCAATTAAAGAGCTGTTGGTTACCACCAACATATTCATACCATTTCTGCACTCTTAAGGTTATTGTGCCATATTGGTTGCTAGTATGGTTAATAGGCATTGTAGCTATGTAGGATTGTTGGTTGCCTCCCTCCTTTGGAAACTTGCATAGCTTCTTCTGGTACCATGAAAGCTAGTCCACAGGAAGTAGATGTTCAGGTCTCCCCAACTCAGGGGCACATCATAATCTTCAAAAGAATTAAAAATCACTTGTAAAAGTTGTAATCAGAAGCTGGAAACCTAAAAACCAAAGGCAGTAAAGAAGCAAGAAGCCTGTGGTATCATCTCTCTCTGTCTGTTTTCTAAATGAATAACCAGATGATCAGACTGATACACAACCCTAGAAATGCCTGCTACCATGAGATGGCACAGAGGTCCACAGAGGTTCCTAAAGGGGCCTTTTCAATCTTTATTTAGTACTTGCTTTAGTTTCATAAGAGCATTCTGGTGGAGAAGAAAGCAGGTCCATCTTAATGGTATGATGGATTATTATTTTTTTTCAATTTATAATTCTTTTTTTTCCTTTATTTTTTATTTCTTCAAATTACATCTCAATCGCAGTCCCCTCCCTATTCCCCCTCCAGTCCCACCCTCCCACCCTCAACCCCCCATCCTCTTCCCTTTTTTTTTTCTTTTAAGTTTAAGGTATATCTTACTTCCCCCTACAGTTTCCCCTTTCAGTCCAACAAATGGTTCTTTCTCTTATAATAACAAATACAATACAGTACAACAAAGGTAATTAGGCCACAGTTATGAGGGTTATATGGCTTAACGTACATTCCCAATGACCAGTCCATATGTATTTGGTACCTGACTTTAACATTCTACTATCTAAACATCTCCATGAGTTTAAAGTTCTATATCTGACTCAACATTCATACTAACTTGCAACACAATTTTAAAAGTATCTTCTTAGATCTATAACACTCTCTTGACTCCTAAACAACTCAAAATTTAATTATGAGGCTCTAGCTATCTGTTCTTCAACCACCTCAGAGACCTGAGAGGGATAAATATATCTGATTTTATAGGAAGTACAGGGCCTGCAGCTTCCCAAACTAAGAAATGACATACCTGTGGCTGCCTGGATAGTTCCCATTTTCTCTCCATACATTACAGCATCGATCTTCAGTCATTTGGCCCCGTTTCTCTGACAGACATTGATTGTAGAACAGGGGTTATGAAGGACTTACCTACCCTGTCTTGGCAGCGCTAGGCTGTCGACTTACCTGCTTCCAGGTTTTGTCCTTTTTGGACAGCATTCTGTCTACAGTTGGGGCAAGGGGCTTTTCCTACCAAGAGATAGGCTTGCGACTAATTCAATCATCTCCCACTGGAGATTCTTTGATGCTCATCTTCTACTTGGAGGAGAATAGGGGGTGCTGTCAGGAGTTGATATGTCTTATTAATAAGCCTGTAGAAAGTATCACCAAACTGAACTTTTTACTCTCATTTATAGTCAGTCAAATGTTTTTGTCTTGTCAATATCTACAGTTCTTCTGGGAGACTAATGCCTGTGATATTTCCTGTCACGGGATAATCCGTTTTCTTTCTGATTCTTCTCAAATGTGATGAAATTCAAATTGAGAATATATTTGAAGTGGAGTTTCACTAAATAAAAATCTTTTCGTATTTTTCCACACACTTAACACATTTTATTACATTTATTAATTTTCATTTTGCTTACTTATATATCTCCTAAATTCATGAATGGACTTGGACTCACAAATTACTAGGTTCACAAAAAAACATTTTGCATTGTAACTTGTGTTTGTGTGTTGGTTTTTGAGGACTAAGTATACCTGAGACTTTGAGGAGAGAAAGGTAATATCGCAGGCAAAGATTGGCCCCAAAACAGAAAAGATGATAGTGATATATTTTGGTCTGGTCATAATCTTCCTCACTGATAGCTGATGAGGCTTACTACTGTAGCATCCCTGTAATACATCATTGCTAGGCCTGGAGTGGTAAAATAATTCAAAGCAAGCCAATTAGAGTTCAGAGTAGTTTTTGTTCTGTGAGATTGACACAAATACTGGAATTCATGCCTTTTCTTTATACCCTAAGGCCATTAAGAACAATTTGTGCTGCCTCATTGTAGACAACACTGCTGAGAAGAAGGCCTTCAAAGGAAAATGAGAGTTCAGCAGTAGGAAGAACATTAGATGGACTTCTTAATGACATCATTCAATTACTGTCTTATTCTATGCTCCAGGTTGAATTTCTCATAGATTTTTTTTTATAGGCAGATAAATGCATCTTGTGTTTGTTGTCATTGCTTAAGTTTGTTTCAGCAGAGTTTCACTGGTAACATAACAAGTCTTGGCTAATATGTGGGATATTGTGACATTTATAAAACCAATTGAGCAGAGGAAAGGAGATGCAGGTGAATGACATAAAAGAATTATATACCCCTCCCGGCTACTGTGGAACTGTATCCTCTTCTACTTCTTATGAATAAATAAAATAAAAATAAATAGAAAGAAGACGCTATTTCCCTCAAAATGTATTCCATGTGTATCTTTGTGACTTGGGCTTCTCTACCTCTTCACAGTGGTAGTTTGAACATTGTACATAATATAGGGCCAGTACTGTGTAGTGTGTTCTTGCTGACTATTGCTTCAAGTAACCACTATTATTTCCTTTAATAATTGTAACCAAAATGCAATTCTTATAATAAGCCCAGTAATGGGCTTCCATCAGGGATTTTCATACATATCTAATTTGAGTTGATTCTCTCCTGACCTGCATCTGCCCCTCATCTGTCTCCCTGTCCTGGCTTCGCCCATTTTGCCAGTTTGCCCTTAGTATCTCCCAAGTCCATTTTGCTCTTTTATCTTCCTCATCTCCTTTCTTAATGTGTTTGTTTTTCTAGTTGTTTGGTCCCCTTTCTAGATTGTGGGCCTTTACCCGGTCTCTTTCCCCTTGATATGTATATTTGACAGTTATTGTCTAGGATCTACTACCCCATTTTCCTTTAGACACCTCCCTTCAATGATCTCTTTCTAGATACCTGCTCCTACTTTTACACCTGATTGAAGAAACAGAATTAAAGATTCAAGTCTAGGATCTGCGAATAGGGATAACATGCATTATTTGTCTTTCTGTGCCTGGATTACCTGACTCATAATTTACTTCTAGTTCCTTTCATTAGCAGATTTTATAATTTCATTGTTTTTCATAGCTGGATTAAATTCCACTGTTGATATGAATCTCATTTTCATTATCCTTTCTTCAGTCAACTGACATCTGTGCTGATTCCATTTCCTAGTAACTGTAAACCCAGTGTTAATAAACATGAATGAGCAACTTCCTCTTGTGGCATTATATGGAGGGAGTCCTTTGAGTATATACTCAGAAATGTGTGTACATCCCAGTCATATGGTAGATGTAGTTCTAGCTTTTGGAGGAATCTGTACACTGAATCTCATCATGGTTGCACCAATTACGTGGTAATCAAAAGTAATTGAGAATTCCTCTTTCCCAACATCCTCACCAACAGTTGTTATCTTTTTCTGTTCATCATTATTATTAATTATTATTAATTACTGATTTCCATTATGCCTAGGATGAGTTGGAATTTCAGAGTACTATTATTTACATTTTCCTAATGGCTAATGATGTTGAACACTTTTAGAAAATATTTATATGCCATTTGAACTCTTAAAAATAATCCTCTATTGAGATCTACAGCCTGTTTTGAGACTGGGTTGTTTGTTATCTTGTTGTTGTGGTTGTCTTGTACTTTGTGTAGTTTAGATATTGATCTTCTCTTGTGTGTGTACTTTGTAAAGATTTTTCCATCTCATTATGTGTGCTGCCTCTCCACTCAGTTTTGTGCTTGCTCTGCTGTGGAGAAGCATTTGAGTACCGTGAGGCCCCATTGGTCAATTGTTGGTCCTCTTTCCTGAGTAACAGAATCTTGTTTAGGGAGTCCTTATCTGAGCTTCTGCTCTGCACGTTCTCTTTATGTAGTTTCAAAGTTTCAGGTTTTACATTGGGATCTTTGATCTTTGAGCTATTTGAAGCTGATTTTTTTGTATGGAGTGACAGATAGGGATTTAGTCTCATTTTTCTACATATATGTCCACTTTTCTTTTCATACCATTTGTTGAAGAAGATGATATCTTTTCTTCAGTAAGTATTTTTGGTGTCCTTGTCCAATAGCTGGCGGTCATATGCACCGTTTTGAATGAGAAATGTCTCCTATAAATCTCGCAAATTGAACACTTGCTTCCCAGTTGATGGTAATATTTGGAGAGGTTGTGGATCCGTTAGGACATGGGGACTTGCTGGAGGGTATCCTCGAAGGTGGACTTTGAATTTATATCCTTGAACCACTTCCAGTTAACTCTCTTTGTATTTCCTGTGTGATGAAATATGATCAGCCAAATTCACGTTCTGGTCACCTGTTTCTATGAGTTCCTCAACATTATGGACCCCCCCTCTGAAACCATTCACTAAAATAAACTCTTTGTTCTATTCTAAAAAAGTTTCTTTTTGTCATGGTGTTTATCATTGCAACAGAAAAGTAGCCAAGCACCATAATTGTGTGGACTTAATATAGCTGTTATTCTGTTCTATTAAAAATAGACTATTTTAAATCCAATACTATAGTGTTTTGATTATTACACACCTTAATTACTTCTGTAGTGCTCTGGTTTAACACCATTACTAACGCAACTTACATAGAGAAGAGGTTATTTGGAGCTTACAGTTCCAGAAGGTTAGGAGTCCATTACCATCCTAGAGGGGAGCATAGCAGGAGGCAGGCAGGCATGGCACTGGAGCAGTAGCTGAGATCTCGTAGCCCAGTTCACAAACATGAGGCAGAGAGCACACTGGAAGTGGCATGAGTCTTTTGAAGGCTTAATGCTCACCACAAGTGACACACCTCCTCTAGCAATGCCATACTTCCTAATCCTTCTCAAACAGTTCCACCAACTGATAACCAAATATTTAAACATATAAACCTATGGGGGTCATTTTCATTCAACAGCCACACCATGGCTCTATTACAGTATAGCTTGAGATTGAGAATGGCAGTTCCTCCAGTATTATTCCTTTTTGTTCAGGATTGCTTTGGCAGTTTGGGGTCTATTATGTTTCCATATGAATTTTAGGATTTTTTTTCCCATTCATGTGAAGAATGACATGGAGATTTTGTTTGGGACTGCACTGAATTTGTATTTTGCTTTCTTTAATAATTTTAAACTTATTGCCATCATTTTAAAGAAAACTTGTACAGTATTGCCATCACAGCTTTCCAGAAAAAAAAAAAAGCTTCTTTGTGTTCATGCATCTTTCTCTTTTGCCCTGAAGTTCACTTTTTCTGGAGTAGGGTCAAATGGTATATTAACTTTTCTTGGTTCACTTATAGAGTGAGAACTGGTACCAAGGTGGCTTAGTTAGCATTTATCATGCTGTAATACAACACTATGACCAATGCAACTTGGTGAAGAAAGGGTTTATCTTACGTTTTCATATCACAGTCCATCTGAAATGGTCATGAAGGAACTCAAGGTAGGAACATAGAATCAGAAACTAAAGAAGAAGCCATGGAGTAGTGCTGCTTACTGACTTTTCTCCCTTGATTTACTCAGCCTGTGTCCTTAAAGCATTTAGGACCACCTGTCCAGGTGTATCTCTGCCAACAACAGCCTGCACACTCCCACATCAATCATTAACACAAAATGCCCCATAGGCTTGCTAACTGGCTAATTTAAAGAAAACATTTTCTAAATTTAGGTTCACTCTTCTCAGATAACTCTAGTTTGTGCTAAAATGACAAAAACAAAAGAAAACAAAAACTATCCAGTACAGGAAAAACATGGACAAGTACCAAGCAAAACACATGTGCTATCTCGTGGTCCAGGTTCTAATTTCCTAACATTTCCACAACTAACTTTTCTGTTCATGCTGTGTTCTCTGGAGCACATAGAGCACCCTTTGTAAACTTTGTCCTACCAGTGCTAAGAACTGCCATACTCACAACAACATTAACTCATGGAGATGAATACTGTCTACCTTTGATGTAAGGAAGATGTCTAAGGATAACAGAAGGAAATAGGGATACTGTCAATATCCAGTATTTAGAGGTAAAATTCTCAAAGTAAGTGTTTACAATTCTGAGTGAGCAACATTAAGTACAAGAATGAGGTCTAGTGACAGGGTAGACATTGTTTCCTCCCTTGAACTGACAGGCAACATTATGTTCTTGGTTTACAAGGGAGAATATTATTTTCATAACTATACTAGATTTGCTTAAATCCCTATTAAGTGGATTATTTATCCACTAAATATTGTCTGTTTCTCCTCTTAAAACTACAATTCCATGACTCTCAGAGACAATTGGCATAAAATTAAAATGTTTCAACATAAATTTAAATAATAAGTTTATAAGTATTTCCCAGATAAATTATACGTTAGAATTAACAATATTAAGCATGACAATTTTATGAATAAATATAATTTTATATAATGTATTTTAATGTCTACATGCCTTAGAATTTTATTTAACTTCTTTACTCTTGCAAATAATACAATAAAATGTATTCCTCCTACTCTTTCTCCTTTAGTGGAGTTTTTTTTGTTTTTTGTTTTTTTTTTGCCATAAGCTTCAATATCCATACCCCTGTCTTATCCTTTCAAACAGATTTGGCCTACAGTTAAATTAATTCTACCTAAGGTACTTTGCGTATATTTTCATTCTTTTTGCACTTCAAGTAATCTTATTTTCACATTTTAGCTAAGCCTCCAATGTCTACAAATCCCTTAAAGAGTTTTGATGCTTGAAGCATACATTAACACAATATTGCCCCATAGGCTTTTTTGAATCCGGTTTTGAAATTTTCAGTTCTTGGGCTATACCAATTAAAGTGCAAACCTCCTCCCCCACATAAACCAGGCTGAGGTGAATTTATGTTTTGAGACTTGTATATTTTTATCTGAGTATCACAAGATATATATGAATTGGTAAAAATAATGTGAGTATCTCACAACAGGAGTTTGCCTCTGTAGATCATCTAAGTTTTTCACTTTAGGAAAACAATACCTAAAGTAGAAGGTATTCTCTGAAGATGACCTAAATGGTAATTGTTGTGAACTTTGCTTTTCTTTTTTTTTTTTTTTTTTAAAGATTTATTTATTATGTATACAGTGTTCTGTCTGCAGGTATATCTGCAGGCCAGAAGAGGGCACCAGGTTTCATTATGGATGGTTGTGAGCCACCATGTGGTTGCTGGGAATTGAACTCATGACCTCTGGAAGAGCAGCCAGTGCTCTTAACCGCTGAGCCATCTCTCCAGCCCGAACTTTGCTTTTCTATTTTAAGAGTTGTGGCAACTCCATCAGAATGTGTAGTAAATAGTAATACCTCAATACTGTAAAGCCCTAGAGATATAAGCTATGCTGAATTAAATGGCCTATTTTTTTATGTATTACCATAGAATCCCACTAAGTTTCTACCAATAACTTCAGGAGCTACTCTTGCTGAACTAGAAATTTCTACCAAACATTTGCTCTTCAAATATTGTTGATGTTTTATTGGACAGTTGTTTTTCAATACACAAAATATCCCTCATATAGTTGTAAATATGGAAAAATTTAAAGAATATTAGTAATTCTTTACAAATCAATCTTTTATTACATTCTGATTGTAAACTAATAAGCACCCAAAAAATGCAGAAAATACTCAGTTAAAGTTTGACACACAACATGGTTAAGTCCATTGATGAGTACTATACAAAATTTGATATGAGTCTCTAAGGTGCTTTTCTTCAGCCACTGGTATGTCATTTCTTAGTTTTGGAAGCTGAAAGTCCTGTACTTCCTATAAAATCAGATATATTTATCCCTCTCAGGTCTCTGAAGTGGTTGAAGAATAGATAGCTAGAGTCTCATAATTGAATTTTGAGTTGTTTAGGAGTCAAGAGAGTGTTATAGATCTAGGAAGATGCTTTTAAAATTGTGTTGCAAGTTAGTATGAATGTTGAGTTAGATATAGAACTTTAAACTCATGGAGATGTTTAGATAGTAGAATGTTAAAGTCAGGTGCCAAATACATATGGACTGGACATTGGGAATGTATGCTAAGCCATATAACCCTCATAACTGTGACCTAGTTACCTCTGTTGTGTTGTATTGTATCTATTATTATAAGAGAAAGAGCCATTTGTTGGACTGAAAGGGGAAACTGTAGGGGGAAATAAGATATACCTTAAACTTAAAAAAAAGGGAAGAGGATGGGGGGTTGAGGGTGGGAGGGTGGGACTGGAGAGGGGAGTAGGGAGGGGATTGCCATTGAGATGTAACTTGAAGAAATAAAAAATAAAGAAAAAAAATAAAATGAGATAAGAAAGTAAAAAAAAGATGTTTTTCTTGATTAACTAGCTGTACATGCCCCACCCCTTACTCATACACATCTTAGATGAAACAGTCTTAGTTTAATTAAAATATGATTAGTCATTTACCCCTTCTCTCTCTCCAATCCCTCCCATATCCTTATCCTATTCCTTCTTTACCAAAAGCCTGTCAAAATGCATCTTTCAAGGGAGTTAAAGATATCTCTATGTATACATAGTATGAATAAAAGAATGAGTCATTTAAAATGTAGTATGAATTATATTACCTGAAAAAATATAGGCTTCTCTTGAATTCCTGTGCACAAGGCAAAATATTGACAATAATTTAACCTGTTTCTTACTTCCTTGCCAGCATTGTGGAAGAGTTTCCTGAGAAAAGTCCTTATTGGGGTAAATACACAGTGAGCCTAGGGATTGTTCTCTTAGAATGCAATCTAAGATTCTTCCAAATCTCATCTTTCTGAAATTATTGCACAAAGTCCTCTGTAATTTCAAGAATCTGAATTTTTTTGGACTTCCACTATTTCTCTCTCATCTTACTAGCCTGAAAATATTCAGATCTAGTCAAAATATAATTAAAATGTGAAAATTTTAATTTAATTTAACCCCACCTCAACCTCACCATTCTTTCATCGTCAGCATTGTATATGTTTCTTTGAAAATAAAGTCTTATCCATTCTTATATTACTTTAAAAACAATAAGTACACAGATACGCACATAAACTGGAATTCTAATTGCAAGATTTCAAGTAATATTGAAATAGCTATCTTTTTAATGTAAATATATAGGACATACTGGTTTCATGGCAAATGCTCACTGTCTCTACCTCTCATGTTTCTTCTGACAAGCAAACTGGCTCTGGCTGACTATAACATGATGTTAATATGTATTTTAAAAACTGGTGTATTTCTTAAAATTTTCCTTTCTTTCAAACTGTTGTCATTTGCCTTTAATGCAACTGTTTGACATTCTAAGGCTTGTGGCTAGGGTAGGCTTTCTCCACACTAACTCTTTTTAATTTCTTTTCCTTTATATTTTACTCTCTTTTTCTCTGAGGGGCTTTCAGTGGAACACTAGATGTTTCTAAATGGCTATTTTCTCTTAACCAATGCAAAACTCTTTGTGCTCGATGCAGCATGTTTAAAAACAATCAATGGGATTTCATTAATTCCCTCCTTGGATATTTATGTTCAATATATACCAAATCCAGTCTGCAAGTCATTTCAAGAGTGTTAGAGAACATTTTGCTGTTATTGTTTCTTTCTTTGTTTTGGGTATTCTCTAACTTATAGAAGGCAATTTATTTTAGTTATTTTTATATGTTTGATAGATATTTCTATGAAATGGGTTTTCAGGATTGATGGATTTCCTGTATCATATTATTACTGGATTTTCTAAGAGCATGTGTGTGTGTGTGTGTGTGTGTGTGTGTGTGTGAGAGAGAGAGAGAGAGAGAGAGAGAGAGAGAGAGAGAGAGAGAGAGAAAACTTTTACTGGGGGAAATGTTCATTCATAACTGTTCAAGGCAAAAATTGTGCTTTGATTGCTTTAATTTCCTATATATTTTATACCATAGCTTTTCCTTTCTTCTAACACATTGTATTTTGTTTTATTTTTATTTACTTTTTTATGTTTCAGGTATTGTATTACTTATTATGAATATGCCTGACTTCTTTTTTTTAACTAACTTTCAGATAATTTTGAAATTATATATATATAATGCATTATATTTATTCATTCCATCCTCTCATCTCTTCCTACCCCTGTTAACCCCATCACTCCTCCCTATAGGTCCCTTTCTCAGATTCTTGACATTTGCTTTGGTTGTGTGAGCCATGGAGTTTAATCAGGGCTGTCTTTGCAAACAGTGGATAGGAACTCACTGTTGGACCCTGGTGGAATCAGCAATGTGTAATCAACTGAAGACAATGACTCTGCTTTTCTTTAAATTTATCAGCAGTGAGTGCAGGGTAGCACCCCAATGAAAACTTTGAGGGATAGTGTAAATTTCTTATTTACAACTTAACACTCATCTGTTGCTTATTTTCAAGACCTTATTCTTGTGCTGCAATGAGTCTCTGCAGTTACTAACAATTCACTGGAAAGAGGAGGCTTCTCTTCTTCTTCTTCTTCTTCTTCTTCTTCTTCTTCTTCTTCTTCTTCTTCTTCT
>CAJQZJ010000222.1:873612-889264 GCA_907164525.1 Lophiomys imhausi
ATCTGCAGAATATGGCATTCAAAGATGTTATCTAAAATCAAGATTTTCTTTTTTTTTTTTGATATCGAGACATATCAGCGCCTGACAGCACCCCGTATTCTACTCCAAGTAGAAGATAAGCATCGAAGAACCTCCACTGTAAGATGGTTGAATTAGTGGCAAGCCTATCTCTTGGCATGAAAAAACCCCTTGCACCAACTGCAGACAGACTGCTGTCCAAAAAGGACAAAACTTGGTAGCAGGGAAGTCGACAGCCTAACTCTGCCAAGACAGGGTAGGTAAGTCCTTCATAATCCCTGCTCTACAACAAATGTCTGTCAGAGAAACAGGACCCAAAGGCTAAAGACTGATGCAGGAATGTATGGAGAGAAAACGGGAACTGTCTAGGCAGTCATTGGTATGTCCTTTCTTAGTTTTGGAAGCTGCAGGCCCTGCACTTCCTATATAAGCAGATATATTTATCCCTCTCAGCTCTCTGAGGTGGTTGAAGAATAGACAGCTAGAGTCTCATAGTTAAATTTTGAGTTGTTTAGGAATCAAGAGGGTGTTATAAATCTAAGAAGATACTCTTAAAAGTGTGTTGCAAGTTAGTCTGAATGTTGAGTCAGATATAGACCTTTAAACCCATGGAGATGGTTAGATAGTAGAATGTTAAAGTCAGGGGCCAAATATGTATAAACTGGACATTGGGAAGGTATACTGGGCCATTTAACTCTCATAAATGTGGCATATTTATATCTGTTGTTTTGTATAGTATTTACTGTTATAAGAGAAGGAACCATCTGTTGGACTGAAAGGGGAAACTTCTAGGGGGAAGAGGGTGAAAGAGCGGGATTGGAAGGGGGAATAGGGAGGGGTTTGTTACTGAGATGTAACTTGAAGAAAAAAAAATAAAGTATTTAAATAAAAAAAGAATAATAGTCCTAAAATATGGAAGTCTTGGGAGTTAGCATTATTTCTCTCTCTTTGAATATCTCTTCCCTCCTCCCCATATTGGGCTATAAGTACACATGGAAGACAGTAATCTCTCTTTCAGAAGATATACTTCACCAGTCTTACCCATGCTGCAAGTCTGATCTTGGACTTCCAGCCTCCTGAATTAGGAGAAATAGATTTTTATTATTTAATCCTCCTAGTTTGTAGTAATCTTCAGTAGACTCCTAAGCCACTTGAACAGTACTATAGACTTCATGCGTGCATGTATGTATGCATATAACACATATATCCAATGTATATCACTATCTATCTTCACCTTTTTACCTTTACAGTGGTTCTCAACTTGTGGGTCGTGACCCTTTTTGGGGATAGCACAGCAGATATCCTGCAGATCAGATATTTACATTACAATTCTTAACAGCAGCAATATGACAGTTATGGAGTAGCAAAAAAAAAAATTTTATAATTGGAAGTTACTACAGCATAAGGAACTGTATTTAAGGGTAGCAACATTAAGAAGGTTGAGAACAACTGCTTTAAGAGCTTTCCATGTAGATTTATGAGGAGTATACTGATTTATATTTATATATAGTAATGAAACACATTCACATATCACAGTGTATTTATCTTTCTTTCAGTTCACAATGATTTATGCCACTCATACTTCTTTTCTATTTACAATTATAAATATTTTTGCTGAATATTTTCTGTATACCTTTTGCATGTGTATGGACTTATATAAGGTATTATGTGAATATATATCTGTTTCTCTCTCTCAATAGCTATACTTATTTATATGTAGATGGACAGGAATAAATTGCTAAGTTATCTTTTTCTCAATATTTTGCTAAATAACCCTCAAATTGGCTGCAGTGAGTTGTATTGTACTAGTAAGATTGGAGAACTGCAAACAATATTTTTGTATTTTCTACTGTCAATCATTTAATGTCTTCCACAGTCTATTGGGCACAAAATTGTATTTTATAATAGTTTTATTTTTCATATATTTTATAAGTAGTTATAATTTTCTTAAAATCAATTTATTAGTTCTTCTTCAAATAAAATTCATATTCAATGGATTTCCTCTACCTATCATAAATTTTCTATTGATTTATATCTTTTTCTTGTAGATTTTAAGTTATTTCCATATATCCAAATGTATTGATTTTATCCAAAACAACCTTTTTCTAGTGAGAATGAGTGACCAGACCTTTTTATGTCACTGTCTTTTGATGCACTTGAAATTAAAAGTTAATGTATTATTAAATTTAACATGTGAGTTAGTTTTAATAATGCTTTCTTATAATAATGCCATTGAATCATTTCATTGTAAAGAATTTTAGCATCTTTTTAGTGCAGGCTCTGGCTTGATATATTTGAAATTGATTACTGTTTCTCCTGATGTAAAGTAATGATTCCTTAATTTCTTCTCACGTAAATCAATCTTCCAAATATTGTTGTTTGAAAAGTCCATTTCTCCCCTTCCCAGTATTGAGTTTTTAATTTATTTTCCTGTAAGTATTTACCTATATGTATTTTTTATTGTGCTTCACTTCTACTTCCGTATCCCAATGCCATGTTTCTTATATGTTTTAGTTTCACATTGCCTGGAGAATGAAGGGCAAATTGTCTCTTAACAGTTTTTGATTTTGGACCCTTGGAAAAGCTACTGGTGGTTTGCTTTTCTATTTTAGAAATTGCAAGAACCAAAAATCTATGTTGAAGATTTTGATTGAAATAAAATTTAATTTTTTTACTTATTTGGGGAATGTTGGTGTTGTTCTCGTACCTTAAATTTTTGTTGATATGGACAATGATTAACTTTGCATCTGTGTGTGGCTGTGGGGTAGAAATGAAACTTACTGTTATAAATTTCTTTCATATCCAATAATATTCAATTTACCATATTACTAAGAATTATTTCTCTACTGAGTATTTCCTGTTCTCTATACAATTGTAAAAACTGCAGTTTAGGGTATATATTTTTAAATCTCTAACCCTCATATTATGGAATTAACATAATAATCCTTCACTATTTGTCATTAGCTTTTATTTTATTGTATCACTAATGTGAGAAAGAAACTTCAGATTTTTTAAAATTATTGTCTTATGAGAAGTTGAGTACAGTTACTAATCAATTCAGAAGGATAGACCCTAAGATAGAGATACAAGAATAAGCCACAGGTAGGATGTTGACTTACCAGTGTTTGAACTGTCAGAAAGAAAATTATGATTTTATCTGGACTGAAAAAAGGGTGGGTATGATATATGGAGATGTGCAAGCTTTATGTTGCTACAGACCCCCAAGCTCACTGTTGAGAGAAGCCAGTGCCAAGAAGTATGGCCTAGAAGAGATTGAAATGATAGAGGATCAGCACCAACGTCATCACCTTACAGTGTTTTTCAGTTATACTTAAGGAAAGTCATGGAAGCCACTGCGTCACATTGTTTGACTAAGCTGAAATATTGTCATTCAACTTATGCCAGAAAAAAAAATCCTATGTAAGTCATTCCCAGGTGTATCTGACTCACTTTCTGTTTTTCTATCTTGTACTTGGTCCCTCTTGCTTTCCATCAAGTTTCTCCTTGGTCTAGGTTTCTCAGCCAATTTAACACCCAAACTAAATGTATTATCTATTATAGGAGGCTATCTCTTTGACATTACTTCCCAAGACATATTATTCAGTCTGAAGAATTATCTGTTGGTATTCATTGTGTGAAGCTGTGTCTCCATCCTTCCTCACCTACCTAAGGCATTCTCTGATTGGCTTAAAAAAAATCTTGTGGGCAATTAGCTGGGCAGAAAATGGAAAGTGGGACTTCTTGGGAGGGAGAAAGGAACCCTGGGAAGAAGAAAGAGGAAGGTGTTTTCACCAGGAGACATGAGAGGAGATAGACATACAATGGGCCTGGATGGGGGTAGGTGATGGGATTAACTTCGATGAACTAGTTGAGAGTCTGCCCAGCTAAGGCCTAAGTTTTGAAATATTAAAAGGTTTTGGTGTCTTTATTTTTAATAGCTGAGGGGCCACCCAGATCTTACAACATATACCACGATTGAATACCCATCTATCTCCCAAGTGAACAAAAGGTGTATTTAAAGTTGCCTAGTATGGGCACAGAGGAATCTTGCGACCTCTACAACAGTACACACAGATGTTTACAATTGTTCCCTCTATAATGCCTCAGGGCTTTCTCTTTCCTGGCTAGTTTTGACTTGAAGCATACCTATCAGATATGAGATTCACTACTCCATTTTGTTCATAAGTTTTGTCTATGCAGTAGGTTGATTTCTGAACTGTTTATAGGCATTTCAACTTTTTTCTGTAAGAACTTTCTATTCAGTTACATAGCCCTTGTTTGTTCTGTTTCATTTTTGTTTTTGAATTTTTTACAGTAGGCTGTTTGTTTTCTTGGTATTTATGTTTTAGAATTCTTTGTATATTTCTAGATTAATCCTCTGTCAGCTATATAAAGATATATGTCAGCCAATAAAGATATTTCTCCCCCCAAAATAAAGTTGTCTAGTGTTAAGTGTATATTTTTATTTTTATGTTCACTGGTAATTAAATAGCTGGTTAACATTTTTATTCCTCTGTCTGTGTCTTAACTTCATTTCTTGCAACTCTGGTAAAAATATCCTGACAAAAGCACCAAGGGAGAAAGGATTTATTTGGTTCATACAGCCAAGTGACTGGTAATCATTAAAGGGAGTCAAAGCAGCAGGAATGATACAACCACAGTCAATAGCAGTGAGGAATAAGTAAAGCGTGTTTGCTAGTATGAATCTTGTTCATCACAGGGCCTAGCCTATGAGAGGGTACCTCCATATTTCATGTGGGTCTTCCTGTCACTATTAATCCAAATAAGAAACTTATTATATGCTTCATAGGCATACACATAGGTCAACCTAGTCTAAACAGTGTCCCATTGAAACTCCCTTCCCAGACAATTCATTGTATTCAAGTCATCAGTCAAAACTAATTGTCAGAACCTATTAAAATATGAAATCTAAGAGGTTGGATATGATGTCATCAGAATCTACAGATATGGAGCCACAATGAGTACCTAGGTAGGAAAGTTTGTCCTTGGACTTATTATTAACTAACTATTAAACACTTTTCTACAAAGCATTTAATTTGTGTATAAAAGATCCATTTTATACTTTAAAAGTTCTACTTGATAGAAGAAATAAGGAATTTTGGAGGTCAGTTTTTTATCACCAAGAATTGAATGCTTACACTCAAAATTTTTTGCAAAACTTGTTGAGACCACATTTATAACTTAATTCATTTTCTGAGGGACATTTAGTGGCATAAAGTCTTGTATATATCATACTATGCCTTTAGGTCCTTGTTCACAGGGAGCAGAATGCTTGTTTAAACTTTGTCTGAGAATTGGATCATTTATTTGTGAACATTTGTAAGCAAAAAAGCAAGAATGAAACATGACTAGGAAGAAATTTAGTTTTCTCCTGGGTTTTACATGGAAGTTTTTCACTGCTGGTTTTTGTCCTGAAGATTTAGAGAAATGATAAATTGCTTCCTATACTATTTCCTCCCTAATTTTATGTTCAATAAGCATAAGAGTTGGGGGCAAGTTTTAGAAATGGTCATTTAGCTAGTGTCTATGAGGAACACAAGAACCTGGTTGTACATACCAGTGCCCCACTGTCTTTTCACTGAGACAATACATCCTGTTAAAAACAGCTCAGAGGAGAAAGGATTTGTTTGATCACAGTTCCATATTACAGTCTGTCATGGCATGGAAGGCATTGTGGTAGGAGTTTAAAACAACTACTCACATCAACACATAAGTAGCAGAGAGTGATAAATGCATGCTACTTGGTTTCTTTCCTCCATTTATATATCTCAGGATCCCAGCCAGGAAATGATGTCACACACAAAGGCTGGACCCAGTCAAGAGAATCCACTACAAGAATTCTCAGAGGTCCATCTTCATCTCCAGAGTGATTCTAGGTTCTACTGTGTTGACAGGTTAACACTAACCATGACACCACCAAAACAAAACAAAACAAAAAACCAAAACCAAACAAATAAACAAAAATGTGCAAGTGGAAAGAGAATAGCGGAAAAGCCCAAACATGTATTTGTCACTGCAGTATCTTTTATAAATGAGCTTTATCAGAACACAACTCTAGAGCTTTTTCCTCTTCAGCTCTCTCTTTTGTTTTGTAGTCCTCAGTACTATAAGAAAGGAATTCCCATTCCTGGCCTGCTGGGGCCTGTGTTGGGGTTTGGTGGAGCGGTCTGCCCTGGGCCCTCCCTATTTAAAATCCCAGAGACCAGCAGCCATCAGGGACCACTAGACAGGAGCCTAGCTAACTGTCCTCTGAGAGGTTTTACCCAGCAATGGATAGAAACAGATGTTCAAACTCACAGTCAAATATTAAACCTGGGAATCTTGTGGAATAGTTGGGAGAAGGACAGAGGGAGCCGAAGGTGAGAAGAACTCCGCAAGATGATCAAGAATCCAACCTAGGCCATGGCGGCTTAC
This sequence comes from Lophiomys imhausi, assembly GCA_907164525.1. Lineage (NCBI taxonomy): Eukaryota > Metazoa > Chordata > Mammalia > Rodentia > Muridae > Lophiomys > Lophiomys imhausi. Next base: position 880,066 of record CAJQZJ010000222.1, read on the forward strand.
AGAGACTGAACCACCAACATAAGAGTGTGAATGGACTGGACCCAGGCCCCCTACATTTGTGGATCTTGTGAGTAGGTTGGTTGTCATGTGGGTGCCTTAGCAAATGGTGCCGGTGCTGTCCTTGACATGGATTCTGTTGCCTGCTGTTGAATCACTTTCTTCTAGCTGGGCTGCCTTATCTGGCCACAGTGGAAGAGGATGAACTTAGTCTGGTGGGAGGGTAGGACTGAGAGGAAAGAAGTGAGGGGGTGCTGCTTTCTGATTGGGATATAAAGTTATTAAATAAATAAAATTTAAAACATAAAAGAAGAACGCACGATGAGCATGCTATGAGGAGCAAGCCAGCACGCACTGCTCCTCCTGGCTTCTGTATCAGCTCCTGCCTCCAGGTTCCTGCTCTGCTTGAGTTCCTGTCCTGACTTCCCTTCCTGGTACATTGTGAGGTGTAATAATAAAGTTTCCTCCGCAAGTTGCTTCTGTCGTGTTGTTTCATCACAGCATTAGTAGCCCTAACTAAGACAAAAGACAAGTTTTCTTCAAAATGTTCTGATTTTTTTTCATAACCTTTAAAGGAAAAAATAAGAGAAAAGAAGCTCAAGAAGAAAGACTAAATTCTAGTCCATAGAGGTTCTTTGTAATTGTAGTAGAAAATTCTAGAGGTAGATCTTCGTGATACGTTTCCACTTCCGAGAGTCACAGGAAGCTTTACCACAATCTTGTCCACCTGCTTCCCACCAAACTAATGATCAGAATCCTGATTAAAAGGAAGATGATTCAGGAAAGGGAAGTGGGGTGGGAGGAAGCCGCTTACTTCTTCCCCACCATAGACTAACACTGCACAGTAACGAGTACCCGAAGGCCACCTGTGCATTTCAGAGCCACCTGTGCATTTCAGAGCCAGAACGCACTCCGGTCATCACTATGGTCCCTAAGTAAGTCTGAAAGCACTTAGTGAAACAAGATGCCCCCGGCACCGTGCTGGGGATGAAGGCCACGGCTCCTCTTCCAACTTGTGCTAGCTGGTAAAGGAGTATGCTCAGGATGATAATGGTTCTTGATGAATAAATGTAAGCTAGAACAAACTGCTTAGAGAAGATCCCCTTCAAGCAAAATGAAGGCTGTTAAAAATGCCTCCTGCAACTCTTGAAGATGGGATTGTGGACTAATGCATCATTTAGACCTGCTATCTTCCAGTCCCTTTGTACTAAATAGTTCCGAACAATTAGCTCTCATCAAACTATATCTGAAATATCTCTGGTGTTAAATAGCACTTACAGGAGCCAACTTGTTTTTTTGTTTTTCTTCCTGAAAATGTGTTCTTTTTTTCTATTCTACTGAAACTTTTGAAAGTCGAAGTTTCTTGTGACAATAGCATGCATTTAACTAAATAGAAACAAACATCTGTTTCAGAGAATTATTTTCCCTGCATGTGCTGGAGTTTTAGAACACAAATGTACTTAATCTTTGAATGTTTTTTAGAAAATGGGGAAGGATTAGGCTACTTAACCATTTCGTAGGCAGAATTTTCTAATGCAAATTAGGGCTGAGAAACAGTCTAAATATAAAACACAACAATTTTCAATTCTTACAAGATTTATGAAGATGTTGAATATGAGCTAATTTTTATTGAAGCGCGATAATGCTGCCATGCTATGTACAAGTGCTTAAACTCCTTTCTTCATTCTATTGGTGTGACAAATAACATGACTAAAAGCACCTTAGGGGAGGAAAGGATTATTTGACTTGTGTTTCCAGCTCAAGGTTCATTATTGAGTGATGTCAGAGTATTCAAGGCAGGCCTGCTTGCTATTCCAGCCAGCATTAACTCTAACTAGGAATTTACAGTCAAGGAAGTACAGGAGAGAGCACGGAGGAATGCTGCTGGATGGTTTGCATGCAGATTCCATTGTAACTACTTTTCTTGCATAGCACAGGGCCAGGGCCACGTGTCCCTGGGAAAGTGCTACCCACATTGGCTGGGCAAGTCCCTCCTACATCAGTGAATAATCAAGAGGCCCTCACTCCATGTGCCCACAGGCCAGCCTAATCTAGGCAAATGCTCAGCTGGGGATCTCCTCTGCAATGACTCTAGGCTCTGTCAGGTTAACTATAAAAGGTAACTGGGGCATAATGTAACTTTCATGAGTTGTGCAAATAGTTTTTAATTTTCTGTAATTACTGAAAGGAAACTCTGTACAAGACAGTCTGTAAGATCTACTGATTTGACTCAGTAAAGATTTTTCTTCACCAAACACTTTTAGTTGAGCTGAGGAGATGGCTCAGTGGTTAAGAACATTGTCTGCTTTTGCAGAGGATGTGGATTTGAACCTCAGAACCCATATGGTGACCCACAACTGTCTGTAACTTCAAATCTAGGGCTTCCAACACCCTCTTCTGATCTCTGAGAGCACTGCACATGCACACACACAGGCAAGACACTCACACACATAACACAAATTTAAAAACTTAAGGTAGTATCGTCTTTAATTCCAGAACTCAAGAGGTAGTGGCAGCTGAATCTCTATGAGTTTGAGACCAGCCTCTTCCACTCAGTAAGTTCTAGGCCAACCAGACCTACACAGTGAGAACTTGTCTCAAAGGTGAAAAAGTTTTAAAAACCATCTTACTCTAGTATTATAGAAAAATAATTATTGGGCTGTCAAGATAGCTTAGCCTGTAAATGGTGCTTGCTCCCAGCCTGAGGAGTTGATTTCATCCATTCAGACCCACATGGTAGAAATAGAGAACCAACTCTTGCAATTTTCTTCTGATCTCCATGAATATGCTTAGTACTACAATATGCAAACACACACACACACACACTGAATAAATATGATAAAAATAGTGAAATTGGAAAACAATTCTTAAAAATAAAGAATTTGCATCATTTTTAAAAAATCACTCTTGTTCAGAGAAGATATTTAAATTTTGAGAAAAGGGGACTGGATATGGGGGATAAACTTAGGTAATAATGATTATAATTTTTAGTAAAATTATTTTAGAAATGGCTTTCCTAGAACTTTCCCTTGACATGAAGTCAATGGAGTGACTCACTTCCTTCCTTCTTTCCTTCCTTCCTTCCTTCCTTCTTTCTTTCTTTCTTTCTTTCTTTCTTTTTGCTAGTTTCCTTGAACACCAGGGAACAGCAAAGGGGTTTGTGTTGGCATACAGTTCCAAGTATGATAGACTCATTAATAAGATGCAAATATTGTTTATTTTACATTCTGATAAAAGAAATTTCTTTTCTTCAGATAACTTGACTTTTAGGATATTTTTGTTTATTTTTCTCCACCAATGAATCCAAATGAGCAAGCCCACTGTGATCATAACTACTATTTGACAAATGATAGCCTACCTGTTACCTGAAACAAAACAGATTACTTTCACCAGTTCTGAACATGTCTGTGAACTCCCATGAGTTTAAAGAATTTACTTTCTTCTTTTCTTCCTCATTTTCTTACATCCTTTTTCTTTTCAGACAAAACAGTATACAGATTTTATGCTGTTTAAACATGGAAGCCACGTATCAAATTCATTAAGGATGTCAACTGCTGCTTCATTTTGAATTCAGAAGTACTGCCAAGTATAATGTCTACCTCAGTGCAAAGTACTTCCAAGTGTGACTCTCTTACTCATTGGTGTTGTGGGGAGGTATAATCAGATATAGTATCTATAGTGAATGGATAATTTCTTTGTCCACACATAATACACCAGAATAGATTCACCACCTGTGTATCTCTATTGACAGAGTTTTATTACAAGTAATTATTCTGGATGTTCTGTACTTTTGGCTCATTATGGGAAAACATTTAAGGTCAGGCAGAACCCAGTACAGCAACAGCACAGATATCTTATACCACATGCATATGTGGCCACATCCTGACTTATTGTTCTCTTTCAGCTCAATGGTGCCAGCAGAACAAGATTAGGAATAGATCATTGGTGTGATGTGAGCCTGTTATTACACAGATCTCACACACAGACAACCCCCAAGCTGCAGCTGCTTAGAATCTTATGATACTACATGCACAGTTGGATGGGGGTACGAATTTAGTAATTTTATTGTTACTAGATCATTCAGTATCCAGATGTCTACAGTGGATCTCAAGAGTTTTCCTTTTTAACCCTGAGCATTCTACTGTGTGTTGATAAATCTGTGGCCACTTTGATGATCTGATTGGGTTTTTCCTCTTCATGCTCTAGAAGGAGGATTGCTTAGAAAAAAAAAAAAAAAAAACATTCTCTGATTAAATTCCCCGTGACTTTGGGATATATTTTTGTGTAAATTATTGCTTCCTAGAAGCCTGTTTGCCTTTCCTACTCCAGTTCATATGGCCCATTTTAATGAGATGACTGGTTAAAATTGACTCACATTTAACTATTCCGTATTAACTTTCTCACACCTGCTTTTCTTTGTTCTAGGATTTTCTCAACACCATAGAGGATAAAATATATATATTTCATGTTAAACATTCAGATAATATGTTCTGGTGTGTGTGTGTTCCTAAGGGACATTTTAATTTTCCTAACATTCATTTGGCAATTGTGGTCTTTACATAAGTACTTCCTGTGTCCTAGATGGCAGGGGACAAAGGGTTGAGAGTGTTCTTTTTATAGCATTCTCAGCACCAACTAGAATGATGAGTGAAGCTCACATACATGATGTGTAATGACTTATTAGCATGAAATGGAGGCTGGCTATAGAGCTTTAATTTATCTACCACTGGATATGATTTCCTGGGCCAAAGGCTGGTTTAGGAGAAAAAAAAAATCATATGCTATCCAGATGGTTAGAGTAACTGTGTGATTATCACTTAAAGCTCCTTCTCTGTGTTTCAGCAGAGAGAATACTTGTTCTTCAGATGAAGGGTTTCTTTCAGACCTTGAAATTCAATTGACTTCCTAGCAAAAGCCACATCAGGAGCTGCCCTGAAGTGGTTGGGGGTCATGATCAGACACTCGTGAGTTATAGTCTGCCAGTTTCAGGTTTTGCATTGGTTGATATTTTCTCCACAAAAAGCATCCACTCTGTCTTGCTGACCACACTGTCCCATGCACATAAGACAAGGGATTCCAGGTTCTCTGTTAGCCAAACAAAGGAATTTTTAAAATTCAATTACTTTTTGCCCACTGTTGAGAGTAACAGAATATATTTGACAAAATCTACAGACTTACCTGTTAGGTCTGCCTGAGTCCCAGGTTCTCCCAGCAGGCCTTAGCTTCTACCAGCCCCCACAAGCCTCTATCTATATAATCCTGACATCTTGGCGGCTCTCTCTCTCTTCCACTCTCTCCCCCTTATTCTCTTCTTTCCCCTCTCTGCCTCATTCCCCCACTCTGTCTCTATTCCTCTCTCCACTCCTCTCTCTCTCTCTCTGCATGCTTATGCTGTCTCTGTTCCCTTCTCATATCCAATAAACCTGTCTTTATATAACTTAATTTGGCCCGGATTGGATCATTTTCCCACAGTGTAATTTTTTGGAGCATTACCATCCACAGATCTTCCACTATCAGCTAAAACTGGCAAGTGCAAGTTTTCCTTTCTCACCCCTTGCACACCCAACACACACAATCCCTAGTCATCTTGACTTGGATGTGCCTTCATTGATAGCACACGTTGGATTAGCTTCGGAACTCTTTCTGACATGTTTAAAAGTATTTGATGGTCAAGTTTGATAGAAATATCCTTTAACTTCAAAGAAAATGGAAATGGTAACACCTCCCAAAACCTGCCCTGAGTCTGGAATGTACTAAGGGTCAAGGCTGCTATAGAGATGGGTGCCCAGGGAGAGGAAGTGGACAAGTAAGGAAATATACCTTGCTAGCCAGCTTTAATGAACGTAATCTAATGTTTTTTTTTTTTTTTGTTTTGTTTTGTTTTAGCAAGGAAGAGGGAATGGGAAAAGGGCACGGCCTGCCAGAACCATGTTTTACATGCTCAGTTCTGCTGCAACCCTTCAAGAGGGACCTTCTGCTTTGAAAACACTTGGTTATCTTAGAGGGCTTGTAATTATGAGGAAGACAATCTAAATCAAATGGAGTGTGCTCTCTTGCAGATGGGGAATTTTCATTCTCTTCCTGGATGCACTAAGGACACTGCACTGGGGTGGGCTGGGTCTTTGTTTGGCCTCCTGTAGATATATCACTTGCTGGTAACACTATTAAAATACACTTAAAATTTGTTCTCAAGAACCACAGACTTTGGGTGAGGTGGAGGTGTTCCATTTAATTATAGGAGGATTGAATGAGTGCCTTAATTTCTGCATCTCAAGATGGTGAAAAATGATTCAGTATTTAAGAGCACCGGCTGCTCTTGCAGAAGACTCAGATTCAGTTCCCGGAACTCACATAATAGCTCGCAGCTATCTGTAACTCCAGTTCCACAGGATCTGACACCCTCTTCTGGCCTCCAAAGGCATCAAGCATGCATGTGGTGTACATGCATACACACAAAATAAAAATAAATAAGTCCTTTAAAAATAGGTAAAAATAATAATATACTCTATCCTTTTATTTTACTTAAAAAAACACAAATTCCTTTCTCAACACAAAATCAGTATCAGTTTGTTACACAGAAAACTAACAGAAAAGAAAAAAACCAAAAACTGTTGTTCTCTGTCCTTTCCCCTCACCCTCACATAGATTATTAGCACAGAGCCTTTATTAAGTTAGATAAAGCAGCCATGAAAACAAATACACAGTACTACGGACTGGGAGGATCCTTCGATGCTAGGGATGTAATATGAAGTTATTGACAGGGTTAATTTCTTCTTAGGTATCTCTCCTGGATTTCAGAGTGCCCTTATCACTTCCCAGAATCCTCTCATTCTCTTAATTCTGTGTATGTTTTCTGCTTTCCTCTTGTTGTACAAACATTAGCCATATCAGATTAGAATACAACTGTGTGGTTTCCTTTGAAATCAGGCTCCTCCTAAAACCCTACCTACAAATGCAGCCCTATTCTGCAATATTAAAGGCTACTTCAAAAAGTGTATTTTAGGAGAGAATACCAGAGGATTATAAAGATGTATTTGAAATAATCACACATAGTTCTTCACAATTCATGGAGCTAGCAAGAACTACATTTTATCCATTTATTATAAACAAATGAAGAAAACTTTTAAAAAGCATAGCTTTGTTCTTTAGATCATTGTATTTAATATTCAAATCCCAGAGAGCAGAAAATAAAGTGTTCACACACATCCTTTCACTTTTGCTGACCATCTGTGCCAAATCAGGGATCTGAAGTTTCAAAGAGAACTTTTAACTCTGCATATCATATCGGAAGACTTTAGAGAGAGAAAATATATAACTTATGCGATGACCAACAGGGGAAAAGTATTCCAATATGTGAGTTTATATAACGAACAGCGAAACATGTTTGTTCTGTTTGTGATGAATACATTTATTTATGTGATTGGTTCAAGTTTATTTAATAAAAGATAAATGAAAAACTATGGTGATTTTCTTGAAATGGAAGTGCTTATAGTAAACTTAGAATTTTACATAATTATTAGAGTCCTAGCCTCAGCTTTCATTTTCTGTTTTCCTTTACATATCTTGTCAGAAGAAAAGAAAGACATGTATGTCATGTCATACAGATCAATGTAAAAATCTGAGGGATTGAAATTGTCACTTATGTGTATATATATATATACATACACACATATCAATTTTTCTGATATGTGTATTTTAGTTTTATTTCAAGAGTTGTTGAATTTCATATCCAAATTTCACAATATCAAGTCAGTTCTAAAATAATTACCTATGGCCTAGTCATCAAAATTAAAAAGATTAGAAGTTAATAAAGATGTTTCAAGTAACATAAAACGTTTCCTAAATGCTAAGGAAAATTATGTAATCAAGAACCTATATATCTCACACTATACCCCCCCCAACAGTGGCCAGTCAGAGAAGCTTCTTCTTGAAGTTCATAGGAACTAACCAGAGACCCACAGCTGGACAATGTGCGGAGAGTGAGAGACTTTGGAGTACTCAGTCATAAATAAAATGTTTTCATCAAATTCCTTCCCTAAAGGCTCAGGAATCTATGTGAAAAAGGAGGTGGAAAGATTATAAGAGCCAGAAATGAAGGAAAAAGAGTCTTCCAAACATAGCAGGACTGATGCACGTATGAAGTCACAGAGACTGTGGCAGCACACACAAGACATACACAGGTTCAGACCAGACTGGGTCCCGGCACTAAGGAGGGGAAGTGGACAAGGGGTCGCACCCATAACCAAAAAGTTGCTGTAAATGATACTCACTGGGAAAGGAAAAAAATAATCAGTTTTCCTCAATGGAGTGTCACTGAGTATATCACAATGCTCCATGGTAGACCCCATGCCCAGGAATGCTTAGTCAACACAAAATAAACTCATGGTATTTAGTGGACTTTTTGTTTCATTTTGCTTTGTTTTTGCTTTGATTTTGTTTGTTTTTGTTTGTATTATTGGTATTTTGCTTGTTTTGGGTTTTGTTTCTGTGGGTCTTTTTGTATGTTTCTTTTTCATTTTTAACTTTGGTTTTGTTTTGTTTTTTTTCACCTCTTTTATTGAAAATAGATAATTTTCTCATACAATATATCCTGATTACAATTTCCCTCCCTTTACTTTTCCCAGTTCCTCACCACTGCTCATCGCATCTGGATACACTCATTTTTTTTTTGTCTCTCATCAGAAAAGAATAAGCTTCTAAAAGATAACAATCAAACATGACAAACTAAAATATAATAAGATAAAACAAAACAATCACATTGAGGCTGGACCAGGCAACCTAACAGACGAAAAAGATTCCTAAGGGCAGGCACAAGTATCAGAGACTCACTCTTTCAGTTCACACACTCTGGTGTCCCATACATATATACTAAGCTGAAAGCTGTATTATATATATATATATATATATATATATTTGTACTGAGAATCTGCTACCGATTCATGTTGGTCCTGTGCTTGCTGCTTCAGTCTCTATAAGTTCATATAAACTTGTCTCAGCTGATTTAGAGAGTCTTGTTCTTCTGGTGTTCTCCGTCCCCTTTGGCCCTTACACTTCTGCCTCCACTTACAGGGGATTCCCTGAGCATGAGGGGAGAAGTTTGATGAAGACATCCCATTTAGAATTTAGAACTGTGTACTCCAAGGTTTCTGTCTCTCCATCTCTCTCTCTCTCTCTCTCTCTCTCTCTCTCTCTCTCTCTCTCT
>CAJQZJ010000222.1:889274-924565 GCA_907164525.1 Lophiomys imhausi
TCTCTCTCTCTCTCTCTCTCTCTCTCTCTCTCTCTCTCTCTCTCTGTAATGTCTGACTGGGAGTCTCTTTATTTGTTCCTATTTGCTGCAGAAGAAAGCTCCTTTCATAATGACTGAGTAAGGCACTGATCTTTGAGAATAGCAGAATGTCATTAAAGAATGTCGTTTTATTGATACTTAAAAAAAAAAAAGACCAGTAGTGTTTGGTTTTACTCTAGGTCTCTGGACTATCTAGACTCTGGTTCTTGGTCACCCAAGTAATGTCTGGTATGGGTTCTGTCTTGTGGAGTGGGACTTAAGCCAAATCGGACATTGGTTGGCTACTTACACAAGTTCTGTGCCATCATTGGCCTAGCATATCTTGCAGAAAGATGGAATGTAAGCCAAAGGTTTTGTGGCTGGGTTGGAGTGTACATTTCTCTTTCATAGCCTGTAGAGTAACTTGCCGCACCAAAGACACTAGAATATAGGAATGAAGACTCCATGTAGGCACCAGTTCTACTCTCCATGTTTAAAGAGTTGTGTCAGTGTTGGTCTCAGCGGTGGGGCCCCACTGTCAGTATGAGGAGAGCAACACATTGTCTTGGTAACAGTCTCTGTTGTTTGGCGATTTCCATGGTACATCCTTCACCAACAACTCAACCGAATGCAACCCAGTCTTCATGCTGCAAGACTCATTTGGTGACAAGAGATGGCCAGCTGGGACTGTCTCCTCCCATTACTAGGAGACCACATTAGGATGACCTTCATATATTTTAGGAAGTTTCCACTACTTTAGGTTTTTATGCCATCCCTTTAATGTCCCTCAGTTCCAGCTGACCTATTCCATATTCCCCACCTCAATTCTATTTCCCCTGCCCCTCCCTACTTGGTCCTCTTTTTCCTGTCTCTTCTCTTCACTCTCAATCCACCTATAAAATATTTTCTATTTCTCCCTCCCAGGGAAATCCATGTGTCTTTCCTAGTCTCTTCCTCTATGCCCCACATTTCTGGATCTACATATTGTAGACTGGTTATCATTTATTTAATGACTAATATCCATATATGAGTGAATACTTCTGTCTTAGCTAGGGTTTCTTTTGCTGTGAAGAGGCACCATGACCACAGCAATTTTTTTATGTTTATTTATTACTTCAGGTTACATCTCCATCACAGTGCCCTCTTTCAACCCTTCCCAGTCCTGCCCTACCACCCTCTACCCCCTATCCCTTCCATCCCACTCCTCCAGAGTAGAGTGTCCCTACATATCAGTCCCCCACCCCAGTTCAGCAGTCCTATGAGGGCCAAGAGCCTCCTCATACACTGGGGGCCTACAAGGCAGCACCACTAGGGCAAGGTGTCTCATTGACAGGTAACAAAATCTATGCTCCTGTTCCCTTTGGTACATTGGCTTTAGCATAGTTATCATGTACTATACGGCTGATTTTAGCCATAAAGCACAGCAATTCTTATAAACAAACACATTTAATGGGGGCAGGTTTACAGTTTCAGAAGATTAGTACATTATTGTCATTGCAAGAAACATGGCAGCATGCAGGCAGACATGGTGCTGGAGAAGGAGGTGAAAGTTCTAATTCTTGATCCACAGGCAGTAGAAAGAGAACTGGCTGTGACTTCAAAGCCCACTCCCACAATGACACACTTCCTCCAACAGGCCACATGTACTCTAACAGGGCCACATCTCCTAATAGTGCCACTCCCTATGGCCTAGCTTTCAAATACATGAGTCTATAGGGTCCACCCCATTCTAATCCTTGGCCCCCCAGAGTCTTATAGCTATAACATAATGCAAAATGTTTTTAGTTCAACTTCAAAAATCCTCATAGTCTATAACAGTCTCAAACCCAAAAAGGCATGCATGGTATGTATTCACTTATAAGTGGATATTAGCCATAAATATTGGATAACCATGCTACAATCCACAGACCCAAAGAAGCTAAGCAACAAAGAGGGCTCAAGGGAGGATGCTTGAATCTCATTCAGAAGAGTAGATAAAATAGGCATTGGAGATAGATGCAGGAAGGAAACTGTGTGGGACAGGCAATGGGGAGGGGAGTATTTTAAAATACTAAAATACCCCAGTCATTTGATTTTACCAATGAAGACTCAGGAGCCAGATGCTAGGGTGAAAGTCTGCTAGCTCAGAGAGGCAGAGAAAGCACCCAGCTAATCTTCCTATTTAGCTGTAAACCCTAGAGGAAAAAAGCCCAAGCTAAAAAGCTGTAAAACTGCCACTTCTTCTCCAGTCTGCCTTAAATACTCTCTAGATCAATGTCTCTCCTTTCAGCTTAATCCCTATTAGCTGGTTTCTTGCTCTGCCTCTTGACCTAGGGTTAACTTTATTTAATCCTCCGTACAGAAAGCTCTTGGATTAAAGGTATGTGCTAGGGCTGATCCACATCATAAGTACTTGCTTACATTAAACAGAAAGTTCTAGGATTAAGGTTAAGGCATACCACAATTAGAAACAAGATATTACAGTTCAAAATCCCAGGGTTCACAATGGGATCAAATATTCTGCCACAGGGGAGAGAGTGTAGGAGAGAGAACAGCAATAGGAGGGGAACATCTCTGGGACATGCCAGAGACCTGGGACATGGGAGGCTCCAGAGAGTCTATGGGGGTGACCCTAGCTGAGATTTAGTAGTAGGGGATATGGAGCCTGAAGTGGCCACCTCCTAGTGGGTAGGCAAGACTTCCAGTGGAGGGTTAAGGACACCAACCCACCTACAAAATCTTTGACCCCATATTTGTCCTGTCTTCAAGATGTACAGATACAAAGATGGAGCAGAGATTGAGAGAATGGCCAACCAAAGACTGGCCCAACTTGAGACCAATTCCATGGACTAGAACAAGTTCCTGACACTATTAATGTTACTCTGTTATGCTTGCAGAAGGGAGCCTATAGAGGCTTCAGCCAGCAGGTAGATGCAGAGACTCACAGTCAAACATAATACAGAGCTTGAGGAGTCTTCTGGAAGAGTTGGGGGAGTGATTGAGGGAGCCAAAAGGGTCAAGGACACCCCAAGAAGACCTACAAAGTCAACTAATCTGAGGGCTCACAGAGACTGAACCACCAAGCAAAGAGCATCCATGGGCTGGACTTAGGCACCCCTTGCACATATGTAGCAGATGTACAGCTTGGTGTTCATGTGGGAACAACTGGAGATAGTAGCGGGGTACCACTCTGACTCTGATGCCTGCCTTTGGATCCTATTTTTCCCAACAAGGCTGCCTTGTCTGGCCTCAGAGGGAGAGGATACTTCTAGTACTGCAGCAACTTAATGTGCCAGGCAGGTCAGTACCCATGGAGGATCTCCCCCTTCTCAGAGAGGGAGAGGGAAGGATGGTGGGGAGGGAGTGTGTGAGAGGGGAGGACTGAGAGGAAAGGATGGAGGGGGACTGTGATCAGGATGTAAAATAAATAATGGAACAAAAAAGTTCAAAATTCAAAGTCTCTTCTGATACACATGCAATCTCTTAACTGTAATCCCTTGTAAAATCAAAATCAAAAAGCAGATTTCATACTTCCAACATATAATGGCACAGGATATGTATTACTGTTCCAAAATGGAGAAAAGGGGGCATAATGTGTAACTACTGGACCAAGCAGTAGTTGGTCCAGCAGCTGAAAACCAGCTGGGTAAACTCCAAACTCTGCATCTCTTTCTCTATCAAAGCGCTCTTCAGATCTCTACTCCTTTCATCTTTGTTGACTTCAACACACTTCTTTCTCAGGGGCTGTTTCTACTTCTTCTGGCAGCTCTCCTCAGCAGGTATCCTATTACTCTGGCATTTCCAAGAGTGTGTGGTCTCCAAGGCAATCCATGGTTCACCTTTGCAGCCTCACACAATGTCCTCTCAAGGCCTTCATGCAGGAAAACCCCTGACACATCCTGGCCCCAGTGGCTTTTCTTGGTTGAGGATGGAGGCATAATCCCTTTGTTTTATCCTTGACTCTAAAGCCAGAATCACCTGGCCAAAGCTGCCAAGTTCTGCTTCCTGGGGCTACAACATAGCCCCCTTTTCAGTCAGGTCTTCAGCAACTCTCTGTTTTCAATGGTTTCTTTCACTGTCTAAGATTGACCATCCTGAAACTTGATCTGTATACCAGGCTGGCCTCAAGCTAACAAATCCACTTGCCTTTGCCTCAGGAGTGCTGGGATTAAAAGTGTATACCACCTGGGCTCTAACCTTTTCTTAATTACGTTTCACAAATTAGAAGCTTAGCTGGGTGGAATCTTGCACTGAGGTTACTATTATTTTATTCCATTTAATATCTTTAATCTGTTTGTCTCCGTGAACACAGGATTTAGCTCTACTGCACTTCCTGCCTGGTGCCTCTTTTCTCGTCAAACTCAAATTGCACATTTTGTATTTTTTCCTTGCTCAGCTTGCTCATTTTCGTTATAGATTTATGTAAGAGTGACCACTAGTATCCACATGACAAAGTCAATACTGGACTGTTTTAAGATTTCCTCTGTCAGCCGGGCGGTGGTGGCGCACGCCTTTAATCCCAGCACTTGGGAGGCAGAGGCAGGAGGATCTTTGCTAGTTCGAGGCCAGCCTGGTCTACAAAAGCGAGTCCAGGACAGCCAGAGCTGTTAAACAGAGAAACCCTGTTTCGAAAAACCAAAAAAAAAAAGATTTCCTCTGTCAAAGAAATTAATCCAAAACTCTTTAATTTAGCCTCAGGTTTATTTTTCAAACAAGGGCAAACAGTAGCCACATTCTTTACCAAAATATCTTGATCAAAAGAACAGTCTCTAGATCATATACTAACATCCTTCTCTTCTTAAACCTCTTCAGCGAGGCCCCTACAGTTCAAAATACCCACAGCACCACTATCTTCCATGTTCCTACTAAGATGGCCTATTAAGCCCCACTTAAAGCCTTCAACCACGTTTCTAATCTAAAGTCTCAGAGTTCACATTTCTCCAAACAAAAGAATGGTCAGGGCTATCACAGCAATACCCCAGTCCTGGTACCAACTTCTATCTTTTAGAGTTCCTATTACTGTGAGGAGACATCATGAACTCAGCAACTCGTATAAGGGAAAGCATTTGCAGCTTCACACAATGTCCTCTCGAGGCCTCCATGCAGGGAAACCCCTGACACATGCCTGGCCCCAGTGGCTTTTCTTGGTTGTGGGTGGAAGTATTGAGGCATGCAGACAGATATAATGCTGGTAAAAGAACTGAGAATTATGTATCTTGACCTGCAGATATCAGAAAGAGAATCGGCTGAGATCCTAAAGTCCATCCCTACAGTGACATACTTTCTCCAGCAAGGCCATATCTACTCTAACTGGGCCACACCTCCTAATAGTGCCACTCCCTATAGGTCAAGCATTCAAATACAGGGGTCTATGGAGGTGGGGTAAAGCATTTCTATTCAAACCACCACAACAAACATATTTATCTTTCTGGGTCTAGGTTACCTCACTCAAGATGACTTTTTTTTTTTTTTTTTTTTGTAGTTCCATCCATTTACCTGCAAATGTCATGGTGTAACTTTTTTTAAAAAACAGTAATAATCTATCATGTAAAATGTACATTTTATTAATACATTCTTCATTTGAGGGGGAATCTAGGTTATATCCAGTTCCTGGCTGTCATGAGTAGGGCAACAATGAACATGGTTGAGCAAGTGTCAATGTGATAGGATGAAGTGCCCTTTGGGTATATGCCCAAGGGTGGTATAACTGGATCTTGAGGTAGATTGATTCCCAACTTTCTGTGGAAATACCATATTGATTTCCATAGTTCAAGTTTGTATTCTCTCCAGACATAGATGAGTATTCCTTTTATTACACATCTTTGCCAGCATGTGGAATTGCTTGCTAGTCAGGATTTTCTAGAAGAATATGTAGAGGTATTTTAATCCAGTAATATGGCTGCTCTGGCAAGGGATCACATCTAAAGACATAAGTCTGTGTGATCCTGCTAGAATACAGTAATGCCCTTAGTACATACCTTTAATCCCTCTGGCTGGAATGTAGATCCAACACATCTTCAATCCCTCTTTCTAGAATTTATTACACACCTCTCATTCCAAATAATGACATCTAATTGAGGGGCAGACAACGTGACTAGTCAGAAAAATATTTCACAGAATGAGTCAGAGAAAGGATATGCCCAACTCTCATGAGAACAAACAGAAAGAGAAGCTACTTGAGAGCACTGGAGAGAGAGAGAGAGAGAGAGAGAGAGAGAGAGAGAGAGAGAGAGTTTACAGAGACAGTACAGTAGGGTTTGGGAATATAGTACATGTTGGTGATGTTCAGGTGCATGCAGATGAGTTTGTAGAGTTCTGTTCGTGGAGTTCAGAGGCAGTTTTGTCCAAGCAGAAAAATTCAGTGAGAAGCAAAGAAAAGCCAATTTGAATCTGTCAGTTTGAAGAAGAATTTTGAGCCAGAACAGCTGAGTTGAACCAATCAGCCAGAGTTCAGAAAGACCTAGAAAGGATCAACTTACTCAGCAGTAAGAATTGGAGGCTGAAACCATTCTAGGGCTAGGTTAGCCAGTGGAGGGTGGAAACTGAAGTCTTTAAGGTCTGAGCTTACAAAAGATTAGATTGTATGGAGACCTAAAAGCTTCCAGGCCTAGGCCAAGGGATAGTTAGATAAAAAACACTTGGGCTCAGTTCAAGTCATGTATTAGTAAGCTTGGGTACAGCTCTCATCTCATTCCATCATGAGGAAATGAAAACATTTAGAGTAATAGAACTGTTAGAATTATTCTCTCTCTCTCTCTCTCTATATATATATATATATATATATATAGAGAGAGAGAGAGAGACATTTTTCACAGACACACATATGAGGATTTATTACCGTGGCATACAGGCTGAGGTCTAGCTAATGCAAAAATATCTGTCTACCAAGAGAAATCTAAGAATTCAGTAGTTTTTCAGTTCATGAGGCCTGATGTTTCAGCTGTTCTTCACTATATGCCAGAATCCCAAAGCAGTAGGCTCCAATGCCAGTGAAATAGTGGACTTGCCAATGAGAATGAGGCCAAGCTGGCAAAAAGAGCAAGTTCCCTTCTTCCATGTCCTTTTTATAGTCTACTAGCAGATGTGGCCCAGATTAAAGTTGTATCTTCCTACCTCAGAAGATCTGGATTAAAAGTGGGTCTTCCCACTTCAAATGATTTAATTAAGAAAATTCCTCCAAAAGTTTACCCAGTTACATGGGTTTTAGTTCATTCTGGTGGCAGTCAAGTTGACAACCAAGAATAGTTATCACAGAGAGGTTACCAAATGATGAGGTGTGTGGTAGAGAGGTGGAGAGGATATAGAGAGATATATTGGGGCTTTAATCAAGATATATTGTATAAAATTTGACAATAAAAAAATCTAATACAATGTTTTGAAACACACACAAAAGACAAAAACTACACTGTCTTCTCTTTATATATCGTTAAATAATAAATTCCAATTTTGGATGTTGTAGATTTATTTATTGATTTTTGGAAGAGTCAAATAAGTGTACTTTTAGATATTATATGTTTGGCAAATATATCTGCACCTGCATCTCTAAAAACATAAATATCATATTTTTCTACCATTGCTTTTCTGAAAGATTTATTTATTTTTATGTGTTTGAATGTTTGCCTTCATCAATGCATTATGTGCCACATGTATGTCAAGTGGACATGGATACTAGCACAGGGCATCAAATGTCCTAGAAATGGTAGTTACAAGTAATTGTGAAGCACCATGTGAGTGCTGGTAACAGTCCTTTGGAAAGGCAGCAAGTGCTCTTAACTTCTAACCCATCTCTCCAACTCCATGTCTCTTATCACTTTTAAAGCAATTTATAGAACTTTAAAAGTGGTATGAAAGTAGAAAAAATCAACTCATTGGCAAACAATTGTTTCAACCAGTTTTTAAAATTTATAATATTTAACAAAAATAAAATAAAATAACAAAAAATATATATATATATATGCCAATATAGTAGGTCAGCAAGAGGGCCCAGTGTGTAAAGTGTTTACTGACAAGTCTTATGACATGAGTTTGATCCCTGGAACCCACATGTCAAATGAGAGAAAAAAGTCTAAGACACTGTCCTCTAGTCTACACATGCACCCCACACATGACACACACTAAATAAATACAGTGTAGTAAAAGACTTAATAAAACACTTCTTTTATAAAAGTCATAGTGGTAGAGCAGACCTGTAGTCTCACACACAAGAGCTGAAGCAAGAGGATCATCAATCTGAGGCCAGTCTGAGTTTCACAGAGACTTCCTGCCCCACGGTAAACACATGTATAGATAAATTGATATCATTATTGGCTCTGAATTGCTTGTCCATTCCTCTTCATAGTCAACTGGCCTGGCCCACCAGCAGGCACTTCAAGGAACTCAGCAGTGTTGTGAGCTTTTCCAGACATCCCCATCTTGCAATGTTTTCCACATAAAGTCACTGTTACGCTCTATATGTCAATGTCACAGCAAGTTCAGATATTGAGATCATGGTCCCCATTGTGATGACTTTCAGGGTCTTTGGGAGTTGATTGGGTCATTGGGGCCATTTACCATGAGAAGTGCCTTTATAAGAAAGAAATCCCTGCCCCCAAACCCTTGTGTCTCTAACTATGTGGAGGATACAATGCAAGAATATACTACCTATAAAACTAAAGAAAGTCCCTCTCTAGACCCCAAAAAGTGCTTTGATCCTAGAATTTGCAGCCATCCATTCATGAGGAATAAGATTGTTACTTATAACCCACTAAGTTGAGTCTGTGGTACCTGTTACTGTAGTCTGAATAGACTCATTAGAATAATCACAGATACCTCCTCTTGTGTATATATCAACATATATTTTCATTGAATGCCCTCTATTAAAATTGGCTACCTTTAGGGAATGTGGTAAATCCCTGCCGAAGTTTCCTCTTTAAAATCCTCAATAATTTCCAGCACCTTTAGCTTATCTCACCACTGAGCCATGATTCAATGTTGAACATTAGTCTGATTAGTACAGCTTACTCAGCTAATACTGTCTCTCATTGTTTGTGTGTATTCTTACATTGTGTGGAAAGAGCAATGAAGTTTAGGTGGTACTTTACAAGTTCTAAGGTCATGGTCTTCTTTACACTTTTAGGGATAAGATATAGGAAAGGTAAGGTGAAATAAATAAAGTCAGATATTTGTCAAATGGGTTTGAAATTTTAGTTTCTATCTTGATTTATCAAAAATAATTAATTAATATACTTCCTTTTGATTCACAAACATATTCATTCATTACAGGTATTCACATTTTGCAAGGTAGGTGCTGAATGCATAATGATAAGATAAACATTCTTTCATGAAGCTTGCATTCTAATGGAGGGGACAGATATTAAATATTATCTATGCATTTTAAAGCTCATCACAGAGTAAAAGAAGTGTTGTCAGAAATAAACAGTGGTGGTCTATAGATTATTTGTATAACACGTCTTTAGAAAAGTTAGCCAGAAATACTGCTCAAGCTATAAGACCTTTGAGCTGTACTGCTTATCAATCATATAAAATATTACCAGCACATTCTGGGCAGAGGAAGAAGAATTTGTAAATAAAAGTGACATTGCATGCCATTTAAACTACAGAAATAAGAACTTGAGGAGTTGAGTGATAAAAAGTAGTATCTGAGATGGAACTGGCAACTTGATTGGGTTTAGAAATGTCCAAGAAATTAGTGAAGTACACCCTTGACTCTTCACAGACTTTTGTAGAACACTTTAATTACACAGAAAAGAAACACCCTGAATATAAACTAAATTCTTGGGCTGAATAAAAGTAAAAAAAAAAAAAAACCCAAAAACCAGAAAAGGCCAGTGAGCTAAACACAAATGTTCATGTCTCTCTGCTTCTTTATTTTGCAACTAATGTGACCAGCCACCTCATTCTTGTGGCACCAGAGCCTTCCTTTACATGGTGGCCAGTTCCTTTGAACTATGAGCTGAAATAAATCTTTCATTCACTATATTTCTGTGGACAAAGGCTTGATACACCAATGGGAAAAGGTACTCATATGCTATATCTTGA
Source organism: Lophiomys imhausi (assembly GCA_907164525.1). NCBI lineage: Eukaryota > Metazoa > Chordata > Mammalia > Rodentia > Muridae > Lophiomys > Lophiomys imhausi. The sequence continues at coordinate 899,310 of CAJQZJ010000222.1, forward strand.
TTTATGTGTATGTTTGTGTAACCTAGTATTAGCAGGAATGAAAAACATTTGTGGGACTAGAAGTTACTTGAAGTAAGTAGTTTTGAGAATTGCTAGTAAAGACAGAATGAGAAGGAATGGAAAAAACCAGAAGAATGATTCTGAGAAGAGTCTCTTTAGAGCCACCAAAGAAGGGGAATGAAGTACAAAAAGTTATTGCAGGCAGGATCACGGTTCAGAAACTGGAAGGGGGCTGGAGTAGAGAAGCCACAGGTGAATCCCAGAGCAAAAAATATTTCATAAATTTTTTTAAACAGTACTGAAATGTCTGGGGCATACTGTTCTGATCAGCATGTGGTGCTTTGTTGGGTTTATGTGACCAAAAAAATTAGAAAGTAGTCAGACAAGTAGACCTTCCTAACTTCCTATGCTTTTAAATTTCAATACACACCAATTAGGAGCCTTAACAAAGGATTAGGAGACAGGCTCTTTGTATGTTACACAGGACAACAAACTGAGATCAATGAACCTGACACCTCGATAGCAGAACCTTATGGTTAGGCTTCATAGAAATTAAGTCTCAGACAAAAGGTGATTTCCCATTTCCTAGAATCTAATGATTCCTAGACAATGAAGAGGAATATTTGTCCAAACTGACCTCAAGTTCTCTGAGGAAACAGCAGAGGATAGAGTATTAGAGAATTCCTATCATTGCAAATTACTAATTAAGAGGCCTCCCAGATCAGAGTATGTGCTAGAACCCTCAGCAATTCCTTGGACCATGAGTAAGCTTTCCAAAATCATGATTTAAAAAAAAAATTTTTTTCCTGACAGGACAGTGGTTCTCAAACATCTTAATGTTAGAACCCTTTAACATAGTTCCTCATGTTGTGATGACCTCCAGTCATAAAATTACTTCATAACTGTAATTTTGCAACTGTTATAAATTGTAATAGTCTTAGGCAACCCCTATGGAAGGCTCATTTGACTCCCCACCCCCAAGGGGTTATGACCCACAGGTTGAGAACCACCGTGATGATACTTCAGCTCTGCTCTAGTTTAGAAAGGAGCAACATGGAGCCACCATAGATTCTAGCCAATAAACAGTTTAGAAACTCAAACAAAAACTTGTAATGCCATGAATTTGTTAAAAGGAACCAATGAAATTACAGGGTATGATACCTAAGGACCACCTGAAAACCTATTATCACCAAGATTATAGCCAAAAGAATAAATCAAATTGAACTGAGTTTTGTTTGGTTCCATTCATGTTTCATATCCCAGAGACTGGCAGGCATCTTACTGCACTACACACTTAAGAAATAAGAAAGGGAAAATGGACTGTGATGGTTCATGGCTTCAAAGTCTTCATTTCCACCAGTTAACAATGATAGTTATTTCCCACCAATTAATTTAACCTATAGGCATCTTGTAGTAAGAGAAGATCTGTTGTCATGTTGAATTCTATTACACTATGAAACAAAATGATGAATATACATATACATGTGTGTAGAGGCAGAGATACAAATTGTGTTTCATAACAAAGCAGAACATAACTTAATAATTTATAGTAGTCCTTAAGCTATATTATTTTTTTCATTCATTAAAAAAATACTGCATATAGGATAATTTATTAAATTTCCAACCCTGGACAGTTTTTTGTGATAATTCAAGAACATAGATGATTTATGAATATGATTATAATCCATGGTAAAATATTTCTTTTAGTTTAGTCAGTATAATAAACTATTTTGGGGGATATATGTTGTGCAAAAGCCAATTGAGCAGGCAATGATCTGACAGCTTTCACACATCACTTGCTTAGTTGCCCAGTAGAGATAGCTTCCTTTGTGAAGGTATATTTTCACAGATTTAGAGATGGAGAAACAGATCAAGATTTTTGGAGAATTTGAGCTCTCAGCATCCTCAGGATGAAATTATAATATTGTGGAGATTTGAATGAGAATGCTCTGCATGGGCTCATTTGAATGCTAGGTGCCCTGTTTATGGAACTGTGTGGGAAGGATTAGGAGGTGTGCCCTTGTTGAAGATGTGTCATTGATATGGACTTCGAGGTTTTGAACACCCACATCTGTCTTTCTGTCCTTAGCTCTGGCTCTGGGGCTTCAGTCTGGGTCTCAGGGTGAGCACGGATGGAATGGGGATGGAGGAATTCACAGGGTAATCAAAGTGAGTGCACCAATTCCTGTGCTTACAAGCGGCTAAACAAGTGCTTTGCCCAAAGGGACAGACAGGGGAAAAAAAAAACCGGTTGTCCTAAAAGCATTTTAGCTCCTTTAGTTTAACCCATTTACCAAAACAGCTAATGGCCCAGCCTTGAAGGTGGTGCAGGGATAAGAGAGATACAGAGAGGAGCCCAACTGGCGGACAAGGCAGGTCCAGAAGACCATGGCTCCTAGCATGAACACCCTGGGCCATGGGTCCTAGTGGCAGCTAGCAGTAAGAGCAGGGCTTGCCAGAGCAAGCGTTGGCGGGTCCATAGATAAGAGACAGTCTTTAGTCTTCTTTGGTGAATGTAGTCAGAGACAACAATGAGAAAAGACCTTTATTTAGTGTATCATAGAAAATATCTAGCTTTGGGGAAGTAGAGGATTTTTAAAGGGGGCTTTAGGATTGGTCAGTTTTGTTGCTCTCTTTGCATGGGGGGATATGTGACTCTCGCCTGTAGCCATGTTGTTTACAAGCTTGAGGGCTTTGCAAGAGCCCAGGGTGGGAACATTCTCACCAGCTTACTAACACTGGGGCTGGGATCTTATTCAAACTTCAACTTGCTTGCTAGTTTCCATGGGCATTGTTAACGACCTTAGGTGCATGGCGCACGGGAGATTCACAAATGTCCAACACACATCAATCCCCAGTTAACTCTCTCTTATCCTTATGCTTATTGACTCAGGTGTGAGTTCTCTCTCTGCTACTGCTCCAGTGCCAAACCTGCCTGTCTGCCTGCCTGCTCCCATGCTCCTGCCATGGTAGTCATGGACTCACCCTCTAAAACTGTAAACCCCCAATAAACTCTTTTCTATAAATTTCCTTGGTTGTGATATCTTATCACAACAATTAAAAAGTAACTAAGACACATAGTTAACAGTGGCCAACAATATACAAATGTCACTAAATTCACCCTTTCTCCAGTTACATCAAATTGCTTTATTTTAGGTTGGTTTATAGGTGAAGATATTGATCTTCAGAGCTTCAACAATGTATCACATAACACTGTGATATCAAGAGTAGAACCTACATAGTCTGAGCCCAAAGTCAGGGTGTCTACTGTAAAGAAAAATCAGTATGTTTTCAAAAAGCACATCAAACAACCTTGGAACAGTGATAGAGGCCCATCTTGCTAAGCAGAGTGACACATACAATCATCATTATCTGTCAGCTGCGTTGGTTTCAGTGTAGAGCATGCTGAGCAGATCCCCAGGGTGTTTATCTAATGAAATGCTATGCAGGTTTATAAGATGAATAATCAATGCTCAGGTGTTCTAAGTCTGAATCTTGGATTTTCCAAACATTAAAAGTGATGTGCTAGCTATGACAATGCACTCTCCAGATCTTCAACTCTAGGGGGTGCAATTCATCAAACACGGCCAGCTACGTAATTTACAAGAACAGTTTGAAAATGAAAATGTAGTGACCTTTGTTGAAAGGGCACGGGAAAAAGGGGTTGATAAATATAAATCATTTTCTCTCCTATAGTTCCTCATTTGCCTTTGTTGTGTAAATGTAAGTCAAAATTGTTATTACATCCTCACAGCATTTTCATCCTTATATTCATGGATAAGCATGGGATTCCTGAAAGGAAAAGAAGTGCCAGGGTGTTATATATTTTATTTTCAGGGGATCTTTTTTTTTTTGTTTTGTAAAGAAGATTGGTTAATACACTGGGAAACAGGAGGTATGATGTACTTCCTTGGCATTTTCTATCTTGTAAAATCCATTTCTTTCCTTCATATGTGTGCATATGTGTAGAAGTTTCACAATATAAATTGTGTAAAACAGTTATTCTACTGATTTATTAAATGCTGTCATAGCAATGAAATCCCATAATAATTTGTGGTGATTTCTTCTGACAGACTGGAAGTCTGGTGTAACCTGAAAGTCTCTGAGCTCAATGCTAGCTCTTTTTGTCCAGTGGAACCCCCTCTTCCATTTGATTTGAGTATCTTAGACCCCCTCAGATGTGTCACACACCTAGTCCTCCCTGACTTTCCCTTGCTAATGAGGTCTGTGGTACCTTGACTTTTAGCCAATGGACATTCAGTCTAGGCCTTTAGCCTTCCTGGAGTTTTCCCTACCTCCACTGCCCATTAATTAATTAGGCATCCCATTTTCTTTCTTCTGATCCCAAACCCCTTCCCCCCTACTCAAAGTTATATAATACTCCTGATTCCAGAAGTAAACACATGCTCATTCTCTCTCTCCTCCCCCTGTGATGAATATCTGAGTCTGTCTATTTTGGGTGTGGGGGGAAATGCTCTTCCTCTCATGAAGGATCTGCTGCCTCTGGCTGGCCAGGCTCACACTGGCCCCAGGCACCTGCCTGGCCACTTCCTACTTAGGTCTCCTACTGCTGACAGCCAGGGCTTATCTCTGCCCCATTGCTGCCATCAGCTACCTAGCTCACTTCACAATTAGGGCACCCTATGGCCTCCACTGGGCCTCTGCTGTTTATCCTGAGTACTAGCTCCCATCTGGCTGCTGCTGGCCTGGGCAGGCTAGGCCTGTTCAGGATGTATGCTCCTATAAAGAGGCGCTGGGTTTCTGCTGCCTCTCCCCCACCACCGGCCTGTCCACCTTCTATTGTCTAGGCTGTCCTAGTTTGGCCTGTCTGTCCCAACTTGGTTACCCTTTTCTGCTCTGGGCCTTTTAACCCTGTACCTTCTGGTGGGGAGCGTGCATTTCTAGCCTGATACCAGACCAGGCTGGAAATATTCCTGCAAGAAGCTCACAATAATTCATATTCTAGTTAACTGCTTCTTGACTACTCTCAGTACCTCTACTTAATCAGTTGGTGCTACAGCAAACTTACCTGATGCAGCAGGAATGTGAACTGTTTTGGGTAATGCTTGCAGATTACCATGAACCTCACAAAATACAAGACTAAGTCACAGATGTTAAACCAGGAATGATATTATTTCTTGAGTGTGGGATTAATAAAACTTCTTGGAAAGGCTAGACCAGTAACCTATTTGATGTACATATTATTTTTCTTTTCAATTAGAAAAGTATTTGAAGCAATTTGTGAAGCTAAAACAATATTACTGGCCAGGTTTAATCTAGGGCTTTCTTAATTCTAGTTCTGTTTCGCAACATGGTCTAAGAAGATCTTGACTGCATGGCTATACCTCCAAAATACATGCTGATTTAGCACGTTAATGATACCAGGACTGTTGGATAGAATGTGCAAGCGGGGATTAGTTAGCTAGAAGCATTGGTAAGTCACGTGCACAACAAGAGAACTGAGATAAGAAAATTCAGAGGATAACTCATGAGTGAAACATACAGTCTAGAGATTGAGAGTATGATCAGAACTGTTACTCTGTATCAGACTTGTGACAAGACAGAGTATTACACAAGTTCTAAACTAGGTGTGATTGTTTGGATGAGCAATCCTTTACAGGCAGGTCATATATTTAAATGCTTATTCATCAAGAGGTGTGGCCTTGTTGAAAAGAATGGGAATGGCCAGGCCCAATCTCTCTCTTTCTTGACATGAATGTTTTGACATAGAGAGGAATGACTTGAGTGCTGAAATAGTGTTGTTGCTTTAGGGTTTTGTTCCTAGGGGAAAGATTGGGCCTTTCGTACAACACCAGTCTTCAAGGACAACAATCAGCTTCTATAGAATTGACTAGGTTGGACATCTCCAATACTAAAAGTACCAGCAGTCATCCTGATAGAGAAATATTTTTTTGCAAATATGCATTTGCTTTTCCTGGATGTATAAAATCAGTCATCATTGCTATCTAAGTTTATTGATGCTGAACCCACACAGGTGTGGAAACCTGAGGTTCTGCATCTTCTGGGAAGCTTGGGCCTTGTTGGGTACCAGGCTAAAAGTACACACTTCTCCACTGAAAGGTCTGAGCTCAGTCAGCTTTTGGCAGAAAAGGATGAGTGAGACATAGAACGAGATCTATGTCACAGGATATCGGTCCAGCCAGTGTGGTAGGAGAACAGACTTTCTCCACTGCAAAGTGTTATTGCCCTCAGATACAGGTACAGAAGAGAGGCAGAGAGATACCCTCTCTACCATGCAGCATAAGGTCACAGCCCTGTTAGCTAAGCTGTCATCAACAAGTCAAGAGGCAGCAGGGAGCTTGTGGCTCCACAACTGGGTCAGGTGGCAGTGGAAGCTCCACTTGGCTCCAATCGGTAGTGCTGCTGGTTTTCCAAAACAGCTGGCAGCTCACTGCAGGAGACAAACACTACAGGTTCACGCAGACAAGCAATGGAAGCTCCCTGCCTTGAGAACTTCAGTGGCAGGTACCTGGGGTGGCTGTAGCAACTGGCGGCATTGATCTAGATGTGAGCCTGACCCTCACCAGTGGTGAAAATGAGGCAGAGGTGATGGCGGGAGTTTGTACGGGGGCACCCCAATGTGAGCTCTGGCTGTCAGCGGCAGGAGTTTGGCTAGGCAGGCAGATCCACTGATTAATTCTTCTGGGAGGAAGAGACTCTTCCTTCCTGTTACAGTCCAAAATAGGCATCGAGAGTCTCAGAAGATCTTTCATTGAAGTGGATAGTGGAATCGTGGAATCATTTCTTTCGTGAATAAGACATTATAAACCTTGGGTGGTGGGAGGGGTTTTGGGCATTAATGTGTTGGATTGGTTGGGGCTAGAAGTGCCAGGGATGCTTCATTTACATGCAGCAGCATGGTCCTATCATAAGAAGGGGAACTCAGAACCTAATTATCCTACATGCAGCAAGGGTGTGGGAGTGGGGGAAGAACTCCTGGTAGGATTAGAGGCAGAGGTGTAGGCAAAGGTCATTCGCTGAAATCTAAGGTACTAAGATGATCTCATTAGCATGGGGAGGCATTTCCAGGAATCCCAGGTGCCTGAATGGGTTTCTTATCAAGAAAAAGGGTTGGACCTGTAATTTCCCTGAGGGCTATGTGACATTCCTCAGATAGAGTATTTGGGGTTTCCCCAGATCAGGTAGAAAGGTAGTTTGCCATTTAGCACTGAACTTAGGAGCTTTCTGGTAATGTCAGACATTGACTTTAATAGCAGGGTATACCAACAGAAACCCACAGAGGAATTGTATTTAATAAGGGATCCATATCATACTGAAGGGAAAGTCATGACTATATACACAGTGGGTTGTACAAAGCAACTGGACTTAGAAAAGAGTGAAATGGCTTCATAAAGATATAGTTCAAGTGTCTGCTCAGAAAAAAAAAAAGTTTTAAGGTGCATTCTTGAGCATATGAGATATTTCTTAAATTAGAAGCATCTATTGTGTTCTGGCCCTGAACTGTAAAGATTGTTGAATCCAGGAGCTAAGGAGCAGAGGTGGAGGAGGTCCTATTCACTGTCATTATCAATGACCCTAATAGCCATCATTGATTGTCATTAGGAATGAAAATGCTCCCCTTTCCCCCTTCTCTATGACCCTGATCCTTCTCTAAATGGAGGTCCTGGTTCTAAACTAAACAAAACACATGAAGGAGAGAAAGAAGAGAGAGAGAGACATATACAGAGAGACAGAGAACCCTTCTAGCTGTAGAACAAAACAAAGGTCCCAGTAAACTATAAATCAAACATTTTCACCAGTATACTTTGGTCTCTGTGTTCAGGGAGCAGCAAACTAATAGGAAAGCAGTTGTACTAGTAACAGTAAGTGGTCTTTATTATCAGGAAGAGGATGTAAAACTTTTAAGGGGAGTGTAGGAAAACTGTAGAGCGTAAGTGGTCCCCTAGAACAATTTCTGATACTTCTTGACCTTTACATAATCCAGTAAAAGCCTAGCTGCTGTGTTCTGAACATATTTCCCCTGTTCTGACAAAGGTCAGATTGTCTGTGGCCTCTCCCAGGAGGTGACAAATTATAACAGGAAATACTCAGTACGACCTTTTTCCAGGGCAACAGGAGTTTGTCTGATAACTGTTTTGAGCTGTGCTGTTTTCTGGCAGCAACCTTCTTGTGTCTCATAGCCATCTAGAATGACCCTGTTCAACATCCTTTTCCTTTCTCCTTATCTAAGGATCACACTGGCCTCAGGCTTTGATGGCTTTTTCAGACTAACAAGGCCCTCCCTACTTTCTTTCACAAGTAAAATCCTCCTATATTTATTTGCCTTAGTATATGGGGTTTTTAGTTTGTTTGTTTTGTTTTGTTTTTTGCTCTTGGTCAAACACAACTGTAAATAAGACTTGCTGACTTCCTATTACTATTGAAAGCAAGGAGATGGTCCCTTCAGCCTCCACTAGGTCTATGAAGTAGGGTCTTTTCTTCTTATGCATGTGTCTAGTGTCCTCAGATTGGATCTGATAGTATACCTCCCTTCCCTTTCTGCATTTACTCATCATGTTGCCTAATATTCAGGGAGATGGGTGAGACTTAACACAGTCTGTACTCAGAGTCAACCACTTGGGTAAGGGGCTGTTTCATTCATTGGAATTTGTTACAGAAATCCAGGAAAGGCAAGAAGAAAAGAAAGTTCTTAATTAAAAGAACCACTGTCATGAGTAAACTGACCTTGTTTCTTCTTTAGCTGTAACCCCTTGGCTATAGATCACACAGACTTCATAGAAAAGCAGCTGCTTCACTAATAACATTTGGCCATGATGCAACTAATTAATTACCCTGTCATCCCATAAAAGGGCCCATGTTGTCTCTTGCATATTAGTTTTTTTAATTTTATAGTATTTCAATATACTAACTTCAAATACTAAATTATAAATAATCAGTTTCTCTTCCCTTCTTTCTAAAGCACAGCTATCTAAACAGTATTTGATACTCCAGATAAAATAAGCTGTGGGATTACAGAGTGTATTTGTGGTTATATAATTCTAAAATTAGCACAATGGTGTTTTAAAAGGTATGAAAAGTGATAGAAAGATTACTTGTAAAGTCTTCATGTGGGCTCTTGGTTAACAAAGAAGGTAAGCCATCTAGGCTTAAATTAATGACATAAGATCTGGAATAATAATTTTATTTTTTTATTCTGTGATCCATACCCCAAACTCAAGTTCAAACATTTTATATCATCATAATTTTATTCTTTTAGGTGATTTTTTATAAGATCACTATCTTGAGCCAAGTTTCTATTATATGATAAAACAGCATGATTTAAAAAAAAAAACACCTTGAGGAAGAGAGGTGTGATTTTAGTTACAGTTTGTGCTCCATCATCCAAAGAAGCCAAGGCAGGAACTCAAGGCAGGACCCTGGAGGCAGAAATTGATACGGAGACCTTTGAGGAGTGCTGCTTACTGGCTTGCTCCTTATGGTTGCTCAGCTTTCTTTTTCATAGCACCTAGAAGGACCAACCCAAGGATGACACAGCCCACAGTGAGATAGGATAACTCATATCAATTATCAATCCAGAAAATGCAAAACAGGCTTGCCCACAGGCCAGTCTGGTGGGGGTGTTTTCTCAGTTGAGGAGGCTTCTTCCAAAATGACTCTAGTTTATGCCATGTAGATATAAAAGTAGCCAGCACTATCACACAATTTAGGACTTAGAAAATGAAGATGCTGTAGAAAAGACCTATGTGAACTTTAGTGTAAAAACAGCTCATCTTACTGAATGTCTTTATTTTAATTTAATGGCTCTGAGAAGGAACCTGTGATTTTTGACCAAGCTTCTAGGTACTGCAGACTGTTTGGTAAACCAAAAATTGAATAGTAAGACTGGAGACAGTTTTTCTTTCTCTTTATGTCTCTCTCATTGGAGGCAGCAGTAAATCCTGATTGGGGAATTCAATGTTGAGAAAATGGGTGTTGTCCTAATAATGATCATCATATGGAGCTCTCTGAGTTTAATTTTTAATTAGAATAATTTGTTGTATTTTTTGTGGTGCACGGATGTTTTGCCTGCATGTTTATGTATATCTCATGCATGCCTGATGCTAGCAGAGGTTGTAAGAGGGCATTAAGTCCCCTAAAATCAAAGTTATGGATAGTTGCAAGTTGTCATGTGGATGCTGGGAACTAAACCTAGTTCCTCCACAAGAACAGCAAGTACTCTTAATAGCTGAGCCATCTCTCCAGCCCATATAATTTGTGTGTCGGGGGGAGGTGGGGGAATCTTACTATGTTGTCCAGATTGTTATTGAACTCCTGGTCTGCTTCGGTCAGCCTCCCAAGTAAGTGGGTTTTGGACATGCACCACCATGACTGGCTATTTGAGAGTTTGGATTGAATTTTTAGGAGCTAACTAGAGAATTCACAAAGGAGGAATCCCTAATGTCTGAGAGACACTTGAAGAAATGCTCAGCATCCTTAATCATCAGAAAAATGCAACTCAAGACTACTCTGAGATATCATCTCACACCTGTCAGAATGACTAAGATCAAAAGCTCAAATGACAGCACATGCTGGTGAGGGTGTGGAGAAAGGGGAATCCTCCTCCATTGCTGGTGGGAGTGCAGGCTTGTGACCACTATGGAGGTCAGTATGGTGAAATCTTAGAAAACTTGTAATAGCCTCAGGACCCAGCCATACCACTTCTGGGTATACACCCAAATGACTCCTCATGGAATCATAAGGAAGTTTCCTCATCTATGTTCATAGCAGCCTTATTTGTAATAGCTAGAAACTGGAAACAACCCAGATGTCCCACAACCGAAGAATGGATTAAAAAACTGTGGTACATCTACACAATGGAATACCACTCAGCTATCAGAAACAATGAAATCATGCAATTTGCAGCCAAATGGATGGAACTAGAGAAGCTCATCCTCAGTGAGCTAACCCAGCCTCAGAAGGATGCACATGGCATCTATTCACTTAGAGTAATATTTTAGCTATATAGTATAGGACATCTATACTACAACCAACTCACCAAAGGGAACATGGACATAGACTTTTTTGTTTTGTTTGTTTGTTTTTTAGTTTTCTCTCCCTGGCAATGAGACACTTTTCACTGGTGGTACTGCCTTGTAGGCCCCCAGTGTATGAGAAGGCTCTTGGCCCTCATATGATTTCTGACCTGGGGTGAGGGACTGTTATGTAGGGACACTCCACTGCAGAGGAGTGGGATGGAAGGGTTAGGGTGTAGAGGGTGGGAGAGTGGGACTGGGAAGAGGGGAAAGAGGACAATATGATGGAGATGTAACCTGAAGCAACAAATAAATAAATTTATTTATTAAAAAATGTATGTAGATGGAAATGGTACATCTAGGGTTGAAGCCAAATACCATTGAACTCCATTCATGCCATGGACTGCATATTTCATGAAGGGTATAAATGACTGCCCTAGCTTGGCTTATATACTTCTCTTTATGGAAAACTCACTAACTCGTGTGCATCCTGTTCTACTACTGGGAACTCTTTCCCACTGTTCATAATGATTCACGCTGTGCTGTCTGGTCTATTTTCCTCTTCAGTTTCTTGAAATGCATCTGGTTTATAAAGCAGCAGTGTATGTAGCAGTTGGGAGTTTGGTTGGAAATCTCAGTGCTTCAGAGCCACTGAACAAAATAAAAAGGAGAACCCCTGTCTGACCCCAAAGGCACTCTTCTTATTTATGGCAGTCTTTTGAAGATTCTCTCGTGGTTTTCTGTGACCTTCTGCTAATAGTTCCTTCCTGCTTGACTTCCTCAGGTATTCAAATGCTTTTTTGTGCCATGCTTCCTAAGCCTTCTTCTGTTACATTCTCTTCCTTTTTTAGTTTGGCTTAAAAGGGTATGCTTAGAGTAGTTTTGTCAAAGAGTCACAGATCTGCTACTAAGAATGAAACATGCTGTTCTAAACTTAATATTTAATTTGTTAAATTGTCCACTTTCTGAGTTACATGGTCTCTTGGTTGGTTGTTAAGTGGTTTTCCTTAAATTGCACAGGAACACGTGGTGGTGAAAGTGAACTTTAGAGTTTCAAGCCCCGAGTCCTATGTGGGATGTCTTCATCAATCCGTCCCTTAAGGGTCATCAAGCTATCTATGCTGAAGAGGAGGCAGAGTGATTAAAAAAAAAACAGAGATAATAGATGGCTCCAAGAAAAAGCAGTATCTTCCAGACACAGTAGGATTGCTGTACATAGGAACCCAGAATGACTGTGGTCACCCACACAAGACCAACACTGGTTTAACCCAGACATGGTTCTGCTTTTCAGAATGGCATGAGAACATGAGATCCCACCCCTAAACAAGAAGCTATCTGCAACTGAAACTCACCAGCAAAGGGAAAATCAGTTTTCTCCATTGATTCTCATTGGGTATATCAACCACACTCCAGGACAGGTCCCATGCCCTGGACTACTTGGCCAACACAAAATGAACCAAATGGAATTTTTATTTTATTTTATTTTGTTTTAGCATTTATTTTGTCTTATTGATCTTTTGCTTGTTTATTTCTATTTTTGTTTTGTCGTGTGTGTTTCTTGATTTAAAAAAGTGTTTCAGTTTTTTTTTTTTTTTAACACAAAGAAAGAACATACATTTTCATGGACAGGGAGGTGGGGAGAATCTGAGAGGAACTGGGAGAGGAAAGAACATGATCAAAATATATTGTATGATTTTTTTAATAAAAAAGAAAGAAATCTGATGTTCTCTATTTGCTTTTGAGAATGCTCTTCATTTTGTTTACTTCCACCTGCCTTTACAATTAGTAACTATTTTTACAATTAAAAATGTTTCTATATTGTAAATTATGTGACTATCTTAATTGTAATCCCTAGCAGACTTTTAAATAACATTTCTTCACCGATTCATTTACAAATTAAAAACAACAACAACAAAAACAAAAAAATTAAAAAGCAAGGAAACAAGCAAAAGCCTTGAGTTTTGGCCAATGTCTTTCAAGTGTTCATCTTTAATGCTATGTCAAGCTTAGAGGAAACAATGCTTTTAGCCTTAAATAATTTCTAGTAAATTTTCTATCTTATCAAGTGCAGGCTCCTTCCCTACTTACTTACTTCAAATGTCCACACTTTCCAATATACTGATTTTGAAATGTATTATTTTCTATTTTGTTCACACAAAATAGATGCCTGTTGGTAGTAAGGAGATGCCTGTTGGTCCCCACACTCAGCCAGTAGGCTGTCTTCTGGTCACTTCAGGCATGTGACAGCAAATGCGCATGCATCTCTTTATGACTGAGTAATTCACCCAGGAAATATTTATAGAAGACAGCAATACCAAAACAAATCTGATGTCCAATAAAGGCCATGAGTCTGCAAGAAAAGTGTGCCGTAGTTAATTAAGCCAGGAATAAGGGCGTGTCACACAGTACTGAGTCTATTTAACGTACTGGGGACAGCATTCAGGTACATTTTCGTCTGTGTTGAAACATGAAGTCCCAGAGAACTTTACAACCAGCAGAAACTGTCAGCTTCAAGTACATGAGAAGTGTCAGGTTGAATTCCACTCCGAGCTGTGCAGAGGGTTAGCTTGTAGCGTGAGTGACACTTAGGGCTGTGTCCTTAACAGCTACTTGAATTTTGCTGCTCATGAACAGGCCCATAGGATGTCAGAATGAGGCCATGACTCTAGGAAATGGTAGAAAATTGTGGACTTTAGAGGATATTTTGACTAAGTAATAAATACTCAGGAAATGCGGAATGACACATCATCAAAATTCTCTCATCAAAGGACAGAAGTTTCCCTTCCTTATTCTTACACAGCATTAACATAGTGTCATAGACCTCTATTTTTTCCTTCAAGGCATGAAATGGGATGGAATTTAGAAAGAAAATTCTCATTAGCAATTTGAATGAATACTGACTCTCTTTCAATATAATTAAAGCTACTACACTCATTTTGCTTTTGACTTCAACAAAAATTCTTCTGGGAAAACTGCAGATACCTTAGACACACTATTATAATAAAAATTTATTTAAAACCATAGTTATAATAGAATTTTTTTGGAATTTTTTGTCATTGCTTTTAATAGGTGGTTGAATTCTAAGACATGAATCTAATCAAACACATATTTCACCTCTGTGGTTCAGAAAAATGCTTACATTACATAATGCATTGCTTTCAGTGGGTGATTTTGTTTTTTGTTTCTTTGTTTGTTTTATTGTTTTTTTTCCTGTTTTGTTTTGTTTTTATCCTTGCTGTCCTTACACCCGTGGCAGTGCTACTGAAATCTGTGAGCTTCTATCAGGTATTAAAGAGCATTGAAGAGGAAACTAAGTTTCTCCTGTCCCTGGATACACATTGCAGTCTCTGAGGTTTAGAGAGACCAGCTGGATAACACCTGCAGAAATAATCACAAACTTCCCAATCAGACAACACACACAAATAAAAATTCTGTATAACATTAACAATGTCAGTGACCTTACCTGGTTACCTTTAGCAGTTAGTGGATATGTATCACTCCAGAGTTTGAAAAATATAGTTCCAAATTTGGCAAAAAATTTTTTTCATAATACTTTGTTTTATTTTATTTAAAATTCATATCTGTAGAAAACAACTAATTAAATTATTTACCAGTATTTATATTATCATTAATTGGACTGTGGCGTTTATCTTTAACCTGCCATTACAAATAAACACACAGACACCTGATGGATTTTATCAAGCCTTTGCCTGAATTGAGAAATCTTGGCCCATCTAAGCTAGCTCGTTCTATTCCTCAAATATGACCCTGTATATACATATATCCCCTGGGCTGTTTTTCTTAACACTATGCCAGTGTTCTAGCATGATCCTTTTTCTCAAAACCATGGTGTTTGTCCTCCTTCTTGCTCCTCTGGCTTCTTCTCTAACCCAATATCCTCTCTGCTTCAAAAGTTCGAGCACCTTAGTCCTGCCTATCTCTGTCTTTGCCCAATTTCAGGTCTTACTATTGATTCTACTAATCAGACACAATAGATAGCAAGCAAGGTAACACAGCGTTACTTGATGTACAGTAAGCAGGCTTCTGGGAGCAGGCTAATTAACATTTAGAATGCATTACATCACTCCATCACATGCCTGTTTATTTGCACATTCTTAGGAACTGAGAATAGGTTATTTTAGCCTTTAATAGGTGTTAGATGTTCACAGTAATTTTTATGTGGAAGGGAACTCTCCAATAACTGGTCCAATCAATAGCAAAAGTAAGGCATTCCCAAGAGTGAACAGAATATGGTCATAGGAACTAGAGTGGATGGTATAAGTAGGAACTTGTAGATAAGACTTGGTGTAGACTTAGAAAAATGGACTTGGAGTTGGGACAATCAGCCTTACCACGTTCCATAACCTTTTGAGCCAAAGTTTGATCACCTAACAAAATGCTGATAATAGAATCTCCTTTATAAGGTGGTTTAGTGTATTCATTAGTTGAATTATTTGTATAAACTGGTGGAATTTTGCCTACCTTCATGATGAATAGATGGTGATTCCATTTAGTCCCAAAGAAAGAATTGTAGAAAGGATGATACAGATCTCAAGTCATTAAAGATGAGTGAATCTAGACACCTAAGTTATTACAATCTCTTGTATAAAATACTACCTGGGCCAGCTGCATAATTTAGGGGTTCAGCACAAAATGCAAATATAGGCCTTCTGGTTCTGAAAACATGTAAGCTTTCAGGATACCTAGCACAAAATTAAACCAAAATTTATATATGGATTCCTGTATAATCAGACAGACTTGCTATCTGTGAAGCCAGCTTTGACACTGACATTGTTTTTCTGACTATTCCCCCTTCATCCATTTCTGCTCCTCTATAATACACTCTCCACACAGCAGAGGATGTTACTTTTCCAATTCAAAGAGTAGACCCTGTGATCCTATGCTTTAGTCTTAAATTGAATATAAATTATAAAGTAACAAAAAGAAGCCATACAGCATAGTGTTCAAGCGAGTGTGCTCCAAAGCTAGAAATCCCTGTCTGTGCTCTACTATTCTGTCTTCTCCATGATCTTGGACATATCGTGGAAACTTGGTTGACAGTGGTTAAAAATGGATATGGTAACAGGTATAATGTACAATAGCTTACACAGAGCATTTGGAGCAGTTTTTGATAGATTCAATTGATAGATGTTGTCCACCATCATTTTAAACAGAAGCATCCTTGACGGGTGAACCGGGCCTGGTCCTTGGGCTCTGCATCCATCCTCTGCACATTTAAACAGAAGCATCCTTGACGGGTGAACCGGGCCTGGTCCTTGGGCTCTGCATCCATCCTCTGCACATTTAAACAGAAGCATCCTAGACGGGTGAACCGGGCCTGGTCCTTGGGCTCTGCATCCATCCTCTGCACATTTAAACAGAAGCATCCTTGACAGGTGAACCGGGCCTGGTCCTTGGGCTCTGCATCCATCCTCTGCACATGTGCACTACATACAGTCATTATCTGTTGCTCCTCTTTCAAGACTTCCTAGGAGCACTGATAAGGTGGTTTGTTTTCTAACATTTAACATATTATCTTGTTTATTTATTAGAGGAATCTTTGTGTTTAGACACTGCTATCATCCTCTTTTTGATAGTTTGACAGTGGTAGAAGTGACATTTTAACATATCTATTTGACCTTTAATACAAGTTGCTAATCGCAGAAGCTGAAGTGAGCTTATTTTTAATTAATTGTTTTATCTTGTTTTGAATGATATTTTGTTTTACTTAAGCTACTATGTTCTTGTTAATACATTGAGAATTTAAAATTGTTGAAATGCAATATTACAACAAATTACTTTAAGTATACAGATTAAATATATCTGAGAAATGTATTAAATTCTCAACTTATTCCATTATGATACAAGCCAAGTCAACAAGCAAAGTCTCTTTCTGACTCTGCAGAAAAAATTTTTAATTAAATTTAATTAAAAAAATTTTCCCTTTTATTGAAAATACATTCTTTTCTCATATAATATATCCTGAGTATAGTTTCTCTTCCCTCTGCTCCTCTAAGTTCCTCCCTGCTTCCTCTCCCATCCAGATCCACTGTATTTTTGTCTCTCATTGGAAAGAAACAGGTTTATAAGAGACAACAACTAAATATTATAAAATAAAATATATAACAAAACTATCACATTGAAGTTGGACAAGGCAAACCAACAGAAGAAAAAGAGTCCTAAGAGAAGGCACAACAATTAGAGATCCACTCATTCACACATACATGCAAGAATCCCATAGAAATACTAAGATGAAAGCTATAATATATATATGTATGTATATATATAGAACATTATGCAGACCATTGAAGAATTTGTACTTACTGCTTCAGTCTCTGTACATTCATATGAAGTTTGTTCAGTTGATTTTTAGAGGGTCTTGTTCCTTGTTCTCCTGGTGTCTTACACTTTTTTTTTTTTTGGTTTTTCGAGACAGGGTTTCTCTGAATATCTCTGGCTGTCCTGGACTCACTTTGTAGACCAGGCTGGCCTCGAACTTACAAAGATCCGCCTGCCTCTGCCTCCCAAGTGCTGGGATTAAAGGCGTGCGCCACCACTGCCTGGCGCCTTACACTTTTTCTGCCTCCTCTTCCCAAAGGGTTATCTGGGATCTGAGGAGAGAGATTTGATGGAAACATCTTATTTAGAGCTGTGTGCTCCAGGACTCCCTCTCTTTGAATTATGACTAGCTGTTGACCTCTGTCTTTGTTCCCATATGCTGAAGGAAGAAGCTTCTCTGATGACAAATGAGCTGAGAGTATACTGATCTATGAATACAGCAGAATATCAGTAGGAATAATTTTACTTTCTTCGATAATTTTATATACATCTACAGTATACACTGACAACTCTTCTCCCTATCTTCTTCCATTTTCTTGTTTCTACTATCTACCTAACCCCATTTCCTTCAAATCTCTTTCTCTCATTCTAGACAATTTGTGTTGTGATCCAGAGAGTTGAATCAGGATTGTCTGTGCTACCATGGGTTGGGAGCTATCCAAAGTCTGGGGTACTTATCAGTAGGTATACAAGTGAAGACAAGTCTCCTTTTTCTAGAGTCTATCAGTAGCCATAAGTACAACAACAAGAAGTAGCTCATTGCTCATCCATCACTAATTGTTGACAGGATCAGTCTAGTCTTGTGTGGTGGTCTAGTACAGGTAACTGTGTATGTGTTGTGAGTTCATGATTGCAATGGAGTTTGTCTTCAATCTATAATGGTAGTTCTCAACTTGTGGGTCTCCACCCCTTTGGAGATCAAAGGGCCTTTTCACACGGGTCAAATTTCTGATATCTTGCATATTATATATTTGTATTAAAATTCATAACAGTAGTAAAATTACAGTTATGAAGCAGCAACAAAACAATTTTATGGTGGAAGGCCACTACAACATGAGGAAATAGGAAGGCTGAGAATCACTGGTCTAGATGATGGCATTCCACAGCCCTTCACTGTTCACTCTGCCTTTGGCTTTCAAATACTTCCTGTTTCTACTTCCACAATGTTCCCTGAGCCTTAGATGGAGTGGTGTGATGTTATGTTTAGTGCTGAGCCCTCAACCGTCACTTACTCTTAGCGTTGTTTTGTCATGTCTCTATAGTAACTCCCCTTCACTGAATAGAGAAACTTTCCCGATTAAAGCTTATAGTCATGTCTATGATCATAAACACATTTAAATATTTAAAGCAGTTAGAAGCTGTGTTTATTTAGTTCATAATGGTAGTAAGTTCCCTCCTTGGGCCTGCAATCACCTTAGTTGTGGATTGTTGACCAAGGTTACAGTTCCAAGCCTGGGTTCTCTCCAATGAAGCAGGCCTCAAGTTCAATCGGAAAGCAGTTAGTTCCTCTCATAATGTTTTTGTTTGTTTGTTTGTCTGTTTTCCTTAATGCTGGCCCCTGCCTATCACTTATCTCTGGTTTGGAGATATAGTATAAGTAAAATGGAACTCTTGATCAGACTTCACTAAATAAACAAACTGCATTGAGGGTATAACATTCCATTAAAGTGCCATAACTATCAACTGCATAGGTATGGCACATTTCATCATGCCTTCATGAGTTGGTAGATATTTGAATTGATTCTAGCTTTAGGCTAATATGAATTAAGCTCCATGAAAATTGTTACGCACGACTTAATGTCAATATATAGATACTGAAAGTCAACTGGGAAGCAAAGGTGTTTTAAAATGGCACAAACTTATGTGAGTTCTTTTGAGGAAGTTCTTAAAACAGAAACCAGTAGTAGTTAAACTTTCATCCTTTTGTATTTTCTCTTTCTAGCAGAAATTTTTACTTTAGTAGAGTTAAAATAAAGGTGACTTGAAATCTATAAATTACATTAGAAAATCAAGACTTTTCAGTTTTTGGTAATTTATTTTTTCTTTCCTGAAGAATTTCTTTTTCTTCATCCATTTTCATATAAAAGAAGGTAATGCATGAGAGTATATTTAATTTTTTCTCAATATTAGCAAAAAGTTGTACTTTGAATAAATCTGGGCAGGGTTTTCAGGTGTGCGTTGTGCCTACCTAGTTCTTCAAGTGAAATGAAATACTTTATAAGCTGAGGTTGTGTGTCTTGTGAGAATCTTCAGATGGGGACAGGGAGATAGGATAGTAGTTCTTATCCATAATAAATGTTCTCCATGGAGTATTCATTCTTCCACAACGGAACTTTGTCAGATTACTAAATTAATAAAAAGGAAAGGAATTTAAACAACAATCAACAAGAAAATGAAAGATACATATGTTAGAGATATTTCACGTCTGCCTAGGGGTACTTCCACTCTCTAGACTTCACCACAGGTTTCATCCTCAGTGATGTTTGAAAATTAAGAAAGACTAAACTCTCCTATTCTTATACAAGAAGACTGATTTTGTGGATTAGCATTTCTAGTTTCCAGAACACATCACACTGTACTCTTGTTTAGGTTTATGGCTAAACATAAAGGGAGTTTCTTTGAAATTTTAAGAATGTGACAATCCATAGGAATCTGAAACTGACCAGCTCTCTCTGAAAACTTTCCCATTCTATAAGAAAGGAACAGAGATGCTCTGTTACCTGGGAATCATCAGTGATTTTTTTTTTTTTTTGATGCTGTGACAAGGTAGGACATATTAAGAGACTAGCAACAGAAGGGAATTCAAAACCCAAAGTCCCAGATATAGTTCTTGGAGTAATGCATTCTATAAAATTGTAATGCTATTCCCAAATACATAGATGCATTATTTATACCAGAAAAAAGAAAATTAATACCAGATGATAGAGTTTTCATCTTTAATGTCCCCTCAGGATCATGCATTAAAGGTTTGGTGTCCAGGGTGGAGCTGTTAGAAGGTCCTGGAATGTTAGAGAGATATAACCTAGCTGGAAATGGTTAACTCTTTGGAGAATGGCATTCTCAGAGATTTCTACGATTCAATCCAAATTCCACTGACCCTTTGTCACACCACATTTCTGAACAAGAGTTTCTACTTTGCCACAGAGGAAAGAAATGAGCCCAGTTGATGACAGACTGAAGCTTCAAAACTGTAAAGCAACATAACTGTGGGGTTTTCATTTGTTTGTTTTGTTTTAACTCAAGGAAATAAGGGTTCATTTTATTTGGAATTTTGAGGGTATGGTCCATGTTTGTGGGAAAGGCAGAAAAGCAATGAGGTTGCTGGTCACATCAACTCCACAGCCAGGAAGCAGACAGAGATGAATACTCTCTGTTTCTTCCTCAAGTTAATTTTCACAGCTATTATTTTGTGTTGTGGTGGTAAGTGGGCTAACAAAGAAGGGAATCTAAACATATTAGAACATGAGGTTTATCTTAAGAAGAAAAGAAGGTGATTAAAAGAACCAATGAGAAATTCTTTCACAGTAAATTCATATTATTACTAAGGAAGATAATGGAGGTTAGTAAGTCATAAAATCTACATTGTGACAGTTAATATTGACTATCAAATTTACAGGACCCAGAATTACCCATTAGAGAAGCCTCTGCACATACCAGTAAGGGATTAACTAACTAGATTCAACTAGCCTCTGAGCATGGCTGTGGGAAATTTTCTTGACATGGGAAAACCTTCCTAAATATGGGTGTCACCACATGATGAACTTGGCTCTCAGACAGTTACAAAAGAGAGAGCTAGCTGAGCAGACACAATCTTCTCCATGTTTCCTGACTAGAGATGCAATGTGACCAGCTGGTCTCCCATGCCATCCCCCATGTCTTTTCTACTATGGTAGAATTGTGTCCTCAGATTCTAAGCTAGAGAAGAAATATTTTTTCCCCTTAAATTACTTCATGCTGGATATTTGCTCACCACAACCAAAGCAATAAGCAAGCTAGGAACTGAAAAGTGGGACTGTTGCTATAAGACATTTGACTGTTAGGTGGTTGAGACTTTGAGAAGATTTGTGGGAGGAATGTGGAAGATCTTACAGTCGTTAGATAAACAGCCCTACCATGCTTCAAGCAGAGCTTTTTTCTTCCAATATAAGATTTTTATTAATTATTTGTAAACTTCATACAGTGCACTCTGTTCACACTTGCTTTCCATGTCTCCCAGGTTTACCTTCCTACCTCCCCCTACCCAAAAATACCCCCAGTCCAATTTGTGTTGTCCATATACTCATAAGAGCATGGTCAAACTCCCAGTGACTAGCCCCTTAAAACTGAATCCTTCCTTAATTCCCACTCATACTTTCCATCAGAAACTGTCAATCATCAAGAGCTAAACTTCAGAGTCTTTATCACAATTTTTTAAGACTCTCTTCAATAGCTCTTTAGAACGAATTGTTAATAATACATAGGATTGCTAGAGCAGTGGTGTTATTCCTTAATCCACAATTTATAATTGAACACACAGAGACCTGTTAGATTTTGGTAAGCCCGAATGCACTGGAACTGGGAAGATCTTAATCCTCTAAATTAGCTTTTCTACCTTCCAGACAAAATCCCCATAAATACTTGCACATGTTCCACTTGGTTCCATCCTCTGAGCAGGTTGTTTCTAGACAAGGGTGATTCTCATCTTCCATGCTCTAACCCATAAAGCATATTTCTTCTTTCTCCTTCTTTCCCTTTCCTTTCTCTTTCTCTCCAGTGATCCTCTGCTACCCCTAAGCCCTGCCACCTAAGCTCCATCTAACTCTCTTCTGCCCAGTCACAGGCTTCAGCCTTTTTATTAACCAATCAACTTTAAATTAGGTAAAGCAATGTTTACACAACAGAGACAGGTGTATGTGAGAATGTGCTCAATTGGGATATAGACAGATTTGGGAAGCCAGTAATTAACATTTAAATGCATTAGCAGCACAAGGTAAGCCACAACATAGCTTTCTGACTGGACTCTTTCTTTTTTGGGGGGTTGGAGAGAGATTGTCACATAAATCTGCAGTTATCAATACTACTGTAAAAAAACAAAGCAAACAAACAAACAAACAAACAAAAAACCTTTATTGCCCATAGCAGCCTGCAGCAGCAAGGACTATGGACTTCCAGTGGCAGCATGGAGCATGGACACCAGCATAGCCATCAGCCTTTGGTGGCAATGAAGACCATGGAAGTCTTTGGAGGAGGTTTAATCCAGAAAATGAGCTATTCTTCATCTCAGAAATCTTATTGTTGCTCAGAGTCAGTGTGATCATATGGTTGGGCAACGTGTCTGGGAGAAGGACCTACACAAACTCTAGGCCAATGCACACCACTCTGTGTTATGTTTGAAGCCCTTGGACAGTGCCATGGCCCCCAAACTCTCCTCCTCTCAGTAGGTTGAGGCTAGGCAGTAGCTTCACATATGGTGACAGGCAGGCCCAGTGGTGTCTTGAGCCTTCCAGTGGTTTGAGGACCAGCCCTACTCAGCATTGTCTGCCATGGCTACACTCCCATACCTGTCACCACTACAGTCTATTTTTTGATCCCATTAAAACACTTTTTAAAATTATATTTCCAGAAGATCTGACTTGGTTTTTTTTAGTAGTTCCAGAGATATTACAAAGACTCTACAGGCTCATACTCAGCCTTTGTGTCTCCCTGTGAAGTCTCAGTGGGTCTTTCATAGTCCTTGAAATGGCTCAAGTCTTGTCCCATACCCTCAAGGGTGCTAGTAGTCACAGTAGTCACCACCATCTTGAATGTCTCCCCAAAACAAACCTTAATGGTCCCCTTTGGTAGGGGTTTACAAAAGAAGGAAAAAAAGAAAGAAAGAAAGAAAGGAAGAAAGGAAGGAAGAAAGAAAGAAAGAAAGAAAAGGGAAGAGAAGGAAAGGGAAGGGGAGGGAAGGAAGACTTTACCATTCATGTGATATTCTGTCAAGGAATGTGGTTTCATTCTGTCCATGTTCTGAGAACCTGAGCAAGGATGAATTTAACAGTAATGATCTAATTTGTTTGGGTGGTAGAAATTTTCAAGAAAGGCTAACATTCAGGCTGTGACATGGTTCCTTCTTATCTCTCCTTTTCAGATCTTCAATGGGAAAAAATAAGAGTTGAGAGAAAGCATATAAAAAAGTAAAGCTTGAAGAGGAAGACTGTGCATAAGCTTAATGTTCAACCAAGGCCAGTGAGGAAAAAGACTTTCATTGTCAAAGCAAAATAGCCTGTTTCGGGCTAGCCCAATAGCAAAGGTGCTCTGAGAGGATGACCCCACACTTAATTAAGGCTCTGACTTGAAGAAATGCCAAATTATTTGAAAGGAGAGAGGTAGCACTGTGAATGTAGCTGAAGGATCTCCTGCTTCTCTAAGACAATTTCCTAAGGAATCTGTGTGTTCAAGGGGACAGGCTATAGCTTAGCATTTGGTAGCAATATCCAAGTGGTTATGGTTTTGCAGGTTATGAAAGTCACAACATTAAGGGCATTGTGGAGTTTTGTTCCATAAATTTAGAAAGAGTAACTGAAACCATGTAATGTGTGGCAGGATTGGAACTCCTTCGAGGGCACTGTGTAAGGGTATCAAGGTGAAGCCCAGGTTGTAATGTAGACCCCAGTAAATTGGTGATCCCAGGAAAATGGGATATCTGCTGAACAACTCTGCAGACAGAGTAGAACTAGCCCAAGAATGTGGCTATGTTAGCTACAAGTAGCAGAGCTAGGGAGTGGAGCTTTTCTAATTCTTACAGAGTCAGGATGATTTCATTATGAGTCCCAGAGGAACACAGAGCTGTGGGATTTGATGTTTGCCCTGCTGGACTCAGTATGCTTTGGTCTGATCCTTCCTTACTATATCTCGATTTTTCCATTCTGGAATAGGAAGGTTTACCTTGTGCTTTAGCATGTTAAAAGTCTGAAAATTAGTTATTAATTTTAAAAAGGCTCAGTGCAGTGGTTGTCTTAAGTTGAAGAAGATAATTTGCCTTTTAAAAAGTATTGGAACTCATCGGTATTGATCTTTGTATATTGATACAAAATTAAGATTATAGTTGGCCACAATGGTATTGACCCTTGCATATGGACGTAATATTAAGATTATATTGGGCTACATAGGCATTGATCTTGGTATATTGATACATAATTAAGAGTATATTTAACCACAATTGAATAGATCTTTGTATATTGATACAAATTTAAAGGTAACGCTTCCCAATGGTATCATACCTAGAGATACTTAAAAATAAAATGTGAAGCTCTGACCTCTTGATACCAACCGTCTAAAACGGTCTAGGATAGTTAAGTAAAACAAACTCCTAGTCATGCAAACATGTCACTTTGTTAGCTACTATGACAGTCTATCACAGATATTCTCTAAACTACCCAGTAATCAAGTTGCTAAGAGACAAGCAACATTTGCTTATCTAAATACAAGAGATGGATAGGGCATCTTCAAAACCCCAAGAGATCTGCAGAATATGGCATTCAAAGATGTTATCTTAAATCAAGATTTTCTTTTTTTTTTTTGATATCGAGACATATCAGCGCCTGACAGCACCCCGTATTCTACTCCAAGTAGAAGATAAGCATCGAAGAACCTCCACTGTAAGATGGTTGAATTAGTGGCAAGCCTATCTCTTGGCATGAAAAAACCCCTTGCACCAACTGCAGACAGACTGCTGTCCAAAAAGGACAAAACTTGGTAGCAGGGAAGTCGACAGCCTAACTCTGCCAAGACAGGGTAGGTAAGTCCTTCATAATCCCTGCTCTACAACAAATGTCTGTCAGAGTAACAGGACCCAAAGGCTGAAGATTGATGCTGGAATGTATGGAGAGAAAATGGGAAATGTCCAGGCAGCTACTGGTATGTTCTTTCTTAGTTTTGGAAGCTGCAGGCTCTGCACTT
>CAJQZJ010000222.1:924665-943700 GCA_907164525.1 Lophiomys imhausi
TGACTGCTGTCCAAAAAGGACAAAACTTGGTAGCAGGGAAGTCGACAGCCTAACTGTGCCAAGACAGGGTAGGTAAGTCCTTCATAATCCCTGCTCTACAACAAATGTGTGTCAGAGAAACAGGACCCAAAGGCTGAAGACTGATGCTGGAATGTATGGAGAGAAATTGGGAACTGTCCAGGCAGTCATTGGTATGTTCTTTCTTAGTTTTGGAAGCTGCAGGCTCTGCACTTCCTATATAAGCAAATACATTTATCCCTCTCAGGTCTCTGAGGTAGTTGAAGAATAGACAGCTAGAGTCTCATAGTTAAATTTTGAATTGTTTAGGAATCAAGAGGGTGTTATAGATCTAAGAAGATACTCTTAAAAGTGTGTTGCAAGATAGTATGAATGTTGAGTCACATATAGACCTTTAAACTCATGGAGTTGGTTAGATAGTAGAATGTTAAAGTCAGGGGCCAAATATGTATAAACTGGACATTGGGAAGGTATACTGGGCCATTTAACTCTCATAAATGTGGCATATTTATATCTATTGTTTTGTATAATACTTACTGTTATAAGAGAAGGAACCATCTGTTGGACTGAAAGGGGAAACTTCTGGGGGGAAGAGGGTGGAAGGGCGGGATAGGAAGGGGGAATAGGGAGGGGTTTGTTACTGAGATGTAACTTGAAGAAAAAAAATAAAGTATTTAAAAAAAGTATTGGAACTATTAAAGACTATGGGGACTCTGATATTGGGTTCAGTGCATTTCAAATTATGATATTGTTTTGAGTTTATACAGACAAAGGAAGTAAACTGTGGCTTAAATTTTATGTGTTTGCATGTCAAATCAATAAAGATGAACTTGGTGATAAATCTGACTGACAACTCGACAAGGTTTTTGAATCTCCATGAAGCAAGATTCTAGCCTTTGAGAATATCTGGGAAGGTTTTCTTGATTTGTAACCCAGATGGAAGGACTTGGTCCTCCCTGCCTACTGCTCTGCTTTCTTCACTATGAAGAACGGGATCCCCTAGGAATGCAAACCAGAATGAATGTTCCTTCCTAGAGATATGTTCTTGTCAGTTATTTGCTTAAGACCAAGACAAAAGTCACTAATACTCACATGTCTTTTAAAAATTCATCCTTTAAAACACAAGTATTTTGTGCCTCAAATTACCTTTTGATTGTATTTATTTCCTCACAAATAAATCAGTAATATACTTGTATCATAATTGGTACTTCACCAATTAGGTAAGAGTGGACATGGTTTAAGAGTGAGGTTGTTGAAAGTATGATATTACAGACTTGTGGCCATCATGACATATGTTAGAAGATTTTGAAGTAGTTTCGCTTCCTGTCATAGTCAGTTGTCTGTTTCAAATGTCATACAGAAGTCACACGTTGCCAAGTTTTTATGTCTACATTCATATCATTTGTTTTGCTGTTAGCATCCATTGAGAATCCCATTATTCTGTAAATATATGGGAATAGTTTTATAGGCTATAAATATATGAAGATAGTTTTACTTCTAATATAAAA
Organism: Lophiomys imhausi; assembly: GCA_907164525.1. Classification (NCBI taxonomy): domain Eukaryota; kingdom Metazoa; phylum Chordata; class Mammalia; order Rodentia; family Muridae; genus Lophiomys; species Lophiomys imhausi. The sequence goes on from CAJQZJ010000222.1 coordinate 926,192, forward strand.
AATGTGATACTTAATTGGTAGGATTTAAGTTATTGTAAAATTTGTTATTGTTAGTTGACTGCAGGAAAATAAGAACTAAAAAATTTACTTCGGTCAAAATTTCAAACCAGCTTTTATTATGTATTTAATTACAGAACAGAGCTATGAAGGTGATATTGAGAAGTGTCTTTTACTGTCTCTCTTTTCTCCTCTTTCCCATTCTCAGATTCTTAAAGGAAGTGAGCTTGAAGAGCCAGGCTACACAGTGAATTGTTCCCCAGTTCAAAGGGCTGAGCAATCTGCTCCCCATCTTACTCCTTTAAGATCCAAGCAAGAAACAAGAAGAGAGACAGAAGGAAAGTTTACTTCTCGCGATCCCACTTATTCTGCACAATGTTATCCTCTAATTCATCAATTTTCATTAATCCCTATGAAACAGTCCTTCTCTAGGGAGCTAGGGTGAGAAAGAAGTCAGTTTTCACTTGCTACTACTATAAATTCCAACATTTACATGCTTGGTTGACTGAGTCTGGAGTGGAGCCTCACTGACTCCCTATGGTATTATCGTGGAATAAATATTCTTATTTTGAGATCGATTATAGTTTAGAAAATTTATCTGTTTCTATCCTTTTTATTCTTCTAATCACCTGCAACTATTCTAGCACATTTGATAATAAAACAGACAACTAGACATCAGACTCACAAACCCCCATCATTTATTTATATTCCTTGTTTACCCATCTACAGTCTTGTAAAGTACCTAGGCATATTTATGCAAACTTTAGAGTTTAACATAATTTCTTCCAGAACATGACCTGCTGTAACACCTGTCAGTGTCAGCAGCCTCAAGAATTAGTTAGATTTATTTTAAGCCTGAAAGTTTTATATTTGGTTTAATTTACATGGTTTCCTATGAGTTTATGGAATATTCAATGATTGTTCACAGCTAGTGTATAGTACTGCATATCTAAGGTGATATTGGGAATCAATTTCTATTTAAATTTGCTTCAAAATTGCATTTAATAAGATGTGTAAGTCTTTGGTGATGAAGGGAAAGATGGATTTGAGAACCAAGTAAGTAGGGCCAGAGAAAATAATTTAAACTTTTTCTTATATCTGAAATTGTTTGCAGCAGTATGATGCAATCAGATAATTATACTAACTGAAGCCCCCTCCATGCTATTTGCAAGACGCATCACTCAAGTTGAAGCCATGAAACTGATGACAAAATAATTTTTTCATCCATTCTTGTATGTTGCCAGGACAGGCTGCAACTGCATTCCAGTTACCACTTTTAACCTCCATGTATGAAACTCTTTTTCTTTTTTTAGTTGAAACTAATTTCTCTCAGTGTATTATTTTATGTTTCTTCAAATACATAGTTTTGGGTACTTTTTAATTAATAAAGAATTGGGAGCTGTTTAATTGAATTAACAAGGTTTTCAAGACAATGCTATTTAAACCACCACTCCTCTTTCTTTTTCTTTTTTTTTTTTCTTTCTCTGCAATTCCTATCAGCTCCTACTGATCTTAGTATTTGGGCCCAATCTGCATGAAGTCACTTATGAAAGCAAAATGGTTTCTCCCAAAGGATATAATCCTATAATTGGAACATGCAAAATGCTTACTAAATTGAATAAATGTAATATTCTCCACCAATATTAAATAAGCTAATTTTCAGAAGTGTTTTACAATGCAGAAGTGTCAGAATTAGCAAGTAGTGCTGGTCGAAGAAAGGGAATGATCATGAGAGTTAGAACTCCCTAATTCAGAGGAGAAGAGTACGTTGGGACCTTATTGTCACTTAATTACTTCAACATTTTATATCATCTGTTCAATCTGAATAGTCCATTTGTTCTTATTGAGGAAATACCTCTTGGAAATCCATGACAGGGCGCTTTTGGTGACTTCCCTTTCGGTCACTCTACAGCTGTTTTCTACAGCATTATTACCCGGTTACTGGTTTCCAGTGTTAGACTTCTATTTGTTTATTCTGTTTCATTTGCTGCTAATAACACATCTTAACATTTTCTCACAATGTCATTGTTTAGCAAACTTTAAAGGAAGGGTGCATAAGAGAGAGCATTTGTGAACCCAGTCGTGTCTGAAGATGTCCCATGGTCCTTCTTCATTCTTAGATTAACTCATACTTTTTTGCTATGAAATTTAAAGCAGTATTAATTTTCTCCCCAGAAGTTTGTTATTGTATGATTAATATATAAAGAAAAGAATGACAGATAACATTATTAAGACTTAGCTTTGGTTGTCATAGTCATTTACCCTCTATTTCTTGGCAATATTTTAAGCTCTTCTCTCTGATTGGAATTCTGAAATTCCAAAGTTTAGATGGCACAAATTTTACTTAATTTGCATCTTGTTCTTTAATGAATAGTATCTTTGACTTCAGAATATTTGCATTGATTTTATGACGACTTTATTTGTATATTCTTTTAGTTTCAGAACATTTTATTAGATTATATAATTATCTTGTGACATTTGTCTTTAGTGCCTCTTATATTTTTGTTTTATACTTACATTTCTATTTTTCCCATTTAGGAGCTTACTTAAAAGCATATATTTTTGCTTACTATTTTAGCAATGTTATGTTTCTTATCAAAGAATGCTTTCTTAGACTCAAATTTCAAGCGTTTTGGGGTTTGAATGTTTTAATATATTAGATATTTATAAAATTTCAAAGATGGTCTGTTTTCTATTGGTCATATTGATATTATCTGTCATAGTTTTACTGCTATGATTTAACTTTTAGTATCAGTACCTTCTTTTATATCTTTCAAAACTGTAAGAAGGGAAAGGCAGCACAAGGCAGGCATGAATATACAACCAACTGTCTTTGTCATACATGTATATTTTTTTGTTTATTTTTCCCTGAATGTGAGCTGACTGTATTAAATAAGCTTTCTTGTTTTTTTTTTTCTCTTCTACTACTTATTGTACCATTATGTGGATCCAATACTTGTGTTGCCAATCTAATGTGAAGGCATACACATTGTTTTTTTAATTTTAGCTCTATAAATAATGAAAAGTTTCTGAAACAGAAATATTAGGTTAAAAAAAACCAAAAAACCCAGAAGTGGTATGGCTGGGTCCTGAGGCAAAGCTATTACAAGTTTTCTAAGATATCGCCAGACTGACCTCCATAGTGGTTGCACAAGCCTGCATTCCCACCAGCAATGGAGGAGAGTTCCCCTTTCTCCACACCCTCGCCAGCATGTGCTGTCATTTGAGTTTTTGATCTTAGCCATTCTGACAGGTGTGAGATGGAATCTTAGAGTTGTCTTGAGTTGCATTTCTCTGATGATTAAGGATGTTGAGCATTTCTTCAAATGTCTCTCAGCTTTTAGGGATTCCTCTTTTGTGAATTCTCTGTTTAGCTCTTTCCCCCATTTTTTTTTTTTTTTTTTTTTTTTTTTGGTTTTTTGAGACAGGGTTTCTCTGTTTAACAGCTCTGGCTGTCCTGGACTCGCTTTGTAGACCAGGCTGGCCTCGAACTCACAAAGATCCGCCTGCCTCTGCCTCCCAAGTGCTGGGATTAAAGGCATGCGCCACCACCGCCCGGCTTCTTTCCCCCATTTTTAAATTGGATTATTTTGTTTCTTGACATTCAATTTCTTGAGTTCTTTGTAGATTTTGGATATTAGCCCTCTGTCAGATGTGGGGTTGGTGAAGATTTTCTCCCAGTCTGTAGGCTGCCGTTTTGTTCGAATGACAGTGTCCTTTGCCTTACAGAAGCTTTCAGTTTCATGAGGTCCCATTTATTAATTGTTGGTCTTAGGTCCTGAGCTGTTGGTGTTCTGTTCAGGAAGTTGTCACCTGTGCCAATGATTTCGAGGGTTTTTCCCACTTTCTCTTCTAGTAGATTTAGTGTGACCGGGCTTATGTTAAGGTCTTTGATCCACTTGGACTTAAGTTTTGTACAAGGTGATAAGTATGGGTCTAACATCCAAATGACTCCACACCGAATCACAAGGAAGTTTCCTCATCTATGTTCATAGCAGCCTTATTTGTAATAGCTAAAAACTGGAAACAACCCAGATGTCCCTCAACTGGAGAATGGATTAAAAAACCATGGTACATCTACACAATGGAATATTACTCATCTATCAGAAAGAATGAAATCATGCAATTTGCAGCCAAATGGATGGAACTAGAGAAACTCATCCTGAGTGACCTAACCCAGACCCAGAAGGATGCACAATGGCATCTATTCACTTATAGTCGGATTTTAACTACATAGTACAGGATATCTATACTACAACCAACGCACCAAAGGGAACATGGACATAGACTTTTTTGTTTGTTTGTTTATGTGTGTGGTTTTGTTTTTGTTTTTGTTTTTGTTTTTTTAGTTTTCTTTCCCTGGCAATGAAACCCTTTTCACTGGTGGTACTGCCTTGTAGGCCCCCAGTGTATGAAGAGGCTTTTGGCCCTCACATGACTTCTGAACCGGGGCGGGGGACTGTTATGTAGGGACACTCCATTACAGAAGAGTGGGATGGAAGGGTTAGGGGGTAGAGGGTGGGAGGGAGGGGCTGGGAAGGGTGGAAAGAGGACACTGTGATGGAGATGTAACCTGAAGCAACTATTAAATAAATTTAAAAAAACAATTAAAATTTAAAACAAAGCAAACAACAACAACAACAAAAAATAAACAAAACCAAAACAGAACAAACAAACCAGCAAACAACCTAGATTTTCGAGGTTGAGGATGTAGCTCAGTAGAGTGTTTACATAGCATGCTGAATCCCTGGGTTATGTTCCGAGCACTACATAATACTAGGTGCTGTGACATACACACAAAATCCTAGTACTCTAGAAATAGAGGCAAGAGAATCAGAAGTTCACGATCATCCTCTATTTTAAGGCCAGGTGTGAGACCTTGTCTCTAAACAAACAAACAAACCAGAAAATAGTTTTAGCGTGGAGAGATGGATTGGTGGTTAAGAGCACTTTTTTTTCTCTCAGAGGACCTGGTTTTGGTTCCTATCACCCACATTAGGGAGACCACAATCTCCACCCTCAGGGGATTCTGCAGGTACTTACACACACACACACACACACACACACACTAAAATATAGTTTAAGAAGATTCTTCTATTTTAATGTTTTCAGATAATGTAAGGTGAACTCTAAGAGGTACACTAACAGGTAGATTGTTACTCTGAATGACTTTCTCCAGAGTGGTCTATGTTACAATTACTGTGTTCTTTGATATATACTATTTAGATTGTTTACAAACACATGGGCTTCTAGTTATTTGATATTATTTGATTTGTTGTTACTTGATTGTGAGTAAATAAGAACAGTTTTCAGATATTCAGTTGAATTGGGAATTTTTCTTTCATTATTTAAACAAAATTTTTTCCCTATGAGTGAAATACCTTTTCTATGTTCAATTTGAACTGTTTCCTGAGAACTTCTGGAACTATCAGCAGGGTAATGCTAAGAGATGTGAACCTGAGATGACTAGCATCTAATGGCTCTTCTCTTGTTAATGGAATTAAGACCTTATAGAAGAGGCTTCATGCACAATTAAACGTGTTCCCTTCAGCCTTCTGTTATTTGAGAACAAGATGTTCATCCTGCAAGATAATTGAATTGGCTAGTGTCTTTCTTTTGGAGTTCCTTGGATCCAGAACTGTATGAAATAAATTTACTTTTATGAATTATCTAATATCAGCTACTGATAAATAGCCATACAAAACCAAGGCACAACCTTAACCCATTTTACTTTCCTGTTTTTTTGTTTGTTTGTTTTTCTTAGTGTTTTGGAACCTATTTATATAGCACATAAATTATTCTGTGATTCATTTGTGTTGTCCTCTTCTGGCTTATATCAGGATGATACATACAGTGCCTGTTGCATCTTTTCACCTGGGGCTTTTATTGTCTCTGGAATGCTTCAGTCTTGTCTGTCATGGCTTTTTATTGCACATTCTTAAAAGGTCATCTCCTCTCCAAGACACACCACTACGACTGCTACATATACAAAATCAACCTTCTTTATTTTTTAGAGTTCGTTCTTTTATATGCATGAATGTTTGCCCATATGTATGCATGTGTACCACCTATGAGCCTTGTGTCTATGAAAGCCAGAAGAAGGTATCAGAGCTGGAATTGTAGTTCAAGAGATTGTGAGCTGCCAAGTGGGTGTTTGGAATCAAACAAGAATCCTCTGACAAGAGCTCTTAACTGCAGAACCATCTCTCAAGCCGACACAAATGACTTCTGATGAGTATGATACTTTAAAGATTTAAGACTGAACAATCAACTTTTCTCTCAAGATACTTTGCTCTTTCAAATGAGAAAGAAACATACATAATCAATTTGGATTTAAATTTGTTTTTGAAGAAATTCCCTGTAAATTTTTAAATATTCATTTCATATCTATCTAATAACATAAATGAATTCAATGATATGTTTATCAATTAAGCAAGAAGCAACTGATTACTAATCTCTAACATTAAACCTACTTGTTCAAGGTTATATATGTGAGGATCTTATAGAACTATGAAACAGAAAGAGCTACATGACCTGTGTCTTGAGTGGCTCTAGTTGTACCTCTATCCACAGAGGAAAGAACAGAAAGGTTTATGTAGAGATCTGCTGAAGGCTGGCTACATGACCAGCAGTATGCTAAGCGTGGCTCTGCGCATACTGGTTCTGTTCTGGAGTTGTAGCTGCTTGTTTGGTAGGTTCTACTCTCTTACAGCTGAACTTACAAATGAAAACTTTGGAGTGTCATATGATTGTTTAGCAGCACATCTATTTAGTGCCACACTGAGGGCAGATGTTGTGTCTTCTTGATTTGGCAGCCGAGTGCACATATAACCTAGTTCATGTAACCTCTGGTGTTTGTCACTCTGGCTGTATAACTCCGTAATATGGGGGATTCTAAAATGAAGCAGTCAGAGTTAATTCTTTCTGTTATAATCAACACTATTTTATGTTTCAAAGTGTTTAAGATTAAAGAAATTGCTACTAGTTTGTGGTCAATTCAATTTTTTTTTTAATTAATGGGGTTTTAAAGTAAATGTAATTAACAATTCAAGCTCCATAGTTACACAGGCCAGGATTCATAGCCTCCCTTTGAACTAGCTGCTACATGACATCAGCTAAATTAATTAACCTCTAAATTCTTTATATTTATCTTCTGTGAAGTGAAGTTAATAATAGCACTGGCTTTAAAGAACTGTTAGGTGTGTTAAATGAAAGTTAGCTTTTCGAGAACAAAGCACTTATTTATTTTCATATTCCAAGTAGTCAACAGAATGCCTATACTTAGAAACTACTCAATAAAGATTTGTTGAATAAGTAAAATACAACCATATTATACCTTTGTCACTGTTATGCAATACAGTGGTAGTAATACATACCTGTATAATTCTCTTAAAATATAGAATGTAATTTAAGATATGTAGATAAGTAAAAATTTCTCATTCTTTCTCCTGATACATTCAGTTGAAAAAAAAAAAAAACTGACATAGGTAGGACCCTGTGGGATCTGATTGCCATCCAGCCTCTACTGCCTTTATCTTTCCAATGTTTTACATCCTTCTGCATAACTACAAAATAGATGACAGCTGATTAGTGTCATTTGTTATTTACAACTTTATTGCTGAGTAATGATGTTTTACATTTTAAGCAGTAATTTTGAAACAGTTTCCTGAGACACGCTGTAGGCCATAGACCTGAATGTTTTAAGGAGAAGAACAGAAGCGGGGAATCTTGGATGCCTAACATATGATCTTATAAGGAAGTTTCCCACTTTGAAATTCAAATAGGGATTTGGCTGTGATAGCTCCAAAGGCAGAAGAACTGCATTCATCCTGACTCAGTGACCAATCCAGTGATCCAGGAAGGAGGTAGGTGGAGAACAAATCCTCAGGTGTTGCATCAGGGTGATCCATGTGGATGATTTCAGTCATTGATGTATAGCTCAGTTAGGTTCAGTACACTCTGTTTAGACCATTATTATTATTAACAACACTAAGAAATTAGCATTTGAAAGTATTGGCTGTATGTGGCTGTTCCTTTTAAATCAATGTTTATGGCTTGTTTACTTTTCTTTTCCAGGGGGAAACATGCTGAGGCCATATATATGCTAGGGCAATTCATATGACATGAATTTCTTTTATTTATTATTTATTTTACAAACCAGGAGAGGTTAAGGAAACTTGGGCTCTCGGTATAGTTTTAAATTGAAATAAAAAATGATCATCCTTTAGGCATAGACACATAATAAATCATTAGCAGATTTTATAAATGAATAACGTAATAAAACAAAGCAAAAGCCCCTTTAAAGATAAATGCCCTGTCAACTCGTGTGATCTGTAGCAGGAATTTAGCTCTGGGGAATTAAGTTTTTAAGTCATACCTTTATAGAAAGTCAATCAAATTAGTTTCAAACATAAAAAAATAAAGCAAACTTGTAATTCTCTGCTATAGAGTTTTGAGGTTCTGAATATGGATATTTTCTTTCAATGTATATTACCAACACGAGAAGACACAGCTTATTTTGAGGAATATTTTGTGTATATCCATGTATGTGTCTAAGCATGGATGTGTAAGTACCTCACATCACTGAGAGAAAGGTTGCATTTGGGATTTAAATCATTGTTTTGTAGGCTGACAAGGTATTCTGACAGACCGTGAGATGGATGCTGCTGTGAAGTTGTTCTCTCACTTACTTTCCATTGCTCAATTATTTTGAGCTTCATCCAAAAAAGGGATTCATCACCTCTAGAGAGATGTCAGAAGACGTCAGGATGTAGATTTGTCTTTTTTATCCTCTCCTTCCAAATGAGATTCAGTTGTCAAAATGACAGAAGATTCCAGCTAAGCAAAGGCCCCCAGTGAAATGTCAGAACTTCATCGCAGGATGCATTTCAATCGACACATTAGGAAGCATTCATTCATGTAGGGCTTGACCTTAAACCAACCATTAGGTCTCTGGATGGAAATCAAGCAAGAACCAGTAAAAGATATGGGTGACATAAATTAGAAAGAGTACAAAATTTTAAAGATCAGGAGAGGTTCCTCACGTCAGCCAATGATTTGCCCTCCTTTGAAGTTCAGGGAACTTCACTCCTGTGTAAATTTGTGACGTGAAAGCCAATAATCACGTAAAATTGTGTAGTGTATGGTGATCTCATTATACTGAGTGATTAAAGAGAGGTCTGGTCTTGATAAGTGATCTGTGATTTGGAAAATTCATCCTAAAATCTTCCAGAATCAGGCTTTCCCGTAGTGTAAAGCTGAAATCCTGTCATACGTGTCCTGGAACAAACCTTAGCTAGTGTACAGCCTTTATACCATTTCGCCACTTTGACTTTGGTTCTCATATATCCTAAGGAAAATGTGTTTCTGTCCATGCTGGGTTAAATCTTCACACGCATGCATGCATGAATGTACGCACGCACACACACACACACACACACACACACACACACACACACACACACACATATGCACACACACAATCTCAGCTCAGATTATTAGTCTAAACTAGTCCTGGGGCTTTCAGCCCCATTGTCAACTTTGTTTCAGTTGCACAACCAAATTCTCACTAATGTGATACTAGCCTTTGAGGTCAAAAGAATGTGCAGTTTTAAGAAAAAAGCCAGCCGGGCGGTGGTGGCGCACGCCTTTAATCCCAGCACTTGGGAGGCAGAGGCAGGCGGATCTTTGTGAGTTCGAGGCCAGCCTGGTCTACAAAGTGAGTCCAGGACAGCCAAGGATACACAGAGAAACCCTGTCTCGAAAAACCAAAAAAAAAAAAAAAAAAAAAAAAAAAAAAAAAAAAAAGAAAAAAGCCCAAGTACTCTTTCCAGGATAAGGCGTCTGGACATGTAGAAGTGACTCTCGGGCACTGCCTCCTTGATTTTAGTATAAAAAGGAACTGACAGACAACAAGAAGGAGCTCAGAGACAAAGAAACTCTTCAATATACTTGGAGAATTTTTTTCTGTTATAATTAAAAACATCCAGACTAAGGAAAGAGAAAATTAGTTTTCTCTAATAGCATTTCTCTATACCCAGTGGGGTATACCAACAACATTCTAGGGCAGGCCCTATGCCAAAGAGAAGTTGGTCAACACTAAACGAACTCCAGGTTTATTTTTGTGTGTATGTTGTTTGCTTTGGTTATTTTTTGTCTTATTGATTTTTTAAAAAATTTTCTTTTGGTTTGCCTCCTTGATTTTAGAGTTTGTTGCTTTTTCCAGATATATTTATTTACTTACTTATTTTTGAGAAAAAGAGAAAGTGTATGAAGTTGGGTAGGTAATTAATTGGTAAGAATATGGGAGAAATTGAGAAGGGGAAAGAATATAAGCAAAATATTGAATGAAAAATTTAAATAAAAAATTTCAAAGTCTAATAGAAAATAAAAAATAAAATAATTTATCACATGAAAATAAATTCAAACTGAGATAGATTGCTTGATTTCAATCTAGTACATTAATTTAAATTTTAAGAAGGCAAAGAACATTATGGGGGTTCTCTGCAAATAACCTCACAAGGACAATAATATACATTTAAATATTTGTGAGAAGTAGTTCCAACCATTTTATCATCGTATTTGACCATGTGGCTAAGGGAATATTTTTCTGGCCTAACTTAGACATTCTGGCAAAGTGTTACAGTGGTATATCTTCTATGGGTATTATTGAGATAATTGCTTATGAAGAAAGAACACTGATACAAAATGTTTTGTCATCATTATCATTGTCATTGTCATCATCATAATTTACTAGCCCAGGGTTAATCAATTGGCTCCTTGCTGAGGCTTTGCTATTATCCCAAGTCCCTTCTGTATTCTGAATGGTAAACATGATCTCTCAACCATCTTTTTCCATCCTACATGTGCTGGTCCCTCTGTGGAGGGAGTACATAAAAGGTTGGGGGATAAAGAACAATGTTTCTTAGAATTAGTGTACACAAGTCAAAAGAATGATTTATAGCCAAGCAAAGATGTTCTGATTATTGTGTGTCCTGGATAGTTTAAGGGATGATGATGTAGTGGAGACATCAGAATGTATCATAACAGTGGCTGGTGCTTGGTTTCTGTATGACAAACAATACTAGCAGGTTGGTGGGATTCTTGCAACAGGGAGAAAAGTGGATCCAAGAAGAAAAAAATGAATCATTTCTCTTATGTGACTTTAATAAGAAACAAAGAAGATAAGCACACAGACCATCCATGGAAGACCTTCTTAAAAGTGAGTGAAATTGATTCATGGCTGGTGCTGAATAGGTGTAGATTTCCATCAGCTATATGCAGGTGGTGGGAGGCATGTGCATATACAAGTATTTTGATATACTTGTTGCAGGCCATTAATGTGAATAAAGTTGCAACAGTCTAACTGCAATTACACTTTTTTTAGATAGTGTAGTTTGAAATTCTCTAATCAATTGTTCAGCAAAGTGCAATCTCTAAAACAATAGTCATTATAAATTGAGCGCATTCCTTTTCAAAATGAAGTGTTTAGGTACATCATAGTAAATTTTGCCTCTCAGGAACACAAAGGATGATTATTTTTGCATAGATATTCTGAAAAAATACTGAACGAGGAAGACAAAGTTTTCTTAAATAATGGGTGAGCCAATTTATTCCATAGAACTTGGAAATATTAGATGAGTAGACAAAAATACTTCAGATTTTAGGGTGCTTCTTGACAGTGCCCCATTGTATTTTTGTAAATATGATGATATATGGGATTTGATTTTTTATAAAATTAGGTCAGTTTGTAGCTGGTGGAATTAGTCTGTAGAGAGCATATTGACTAATGGTTTGCTGCCAACTGAACAGAAAATTCTCTGACAGTATGCCACAGAGTTCTGTCCTTGGCACTGTATGCTTAGTTTGTTAATAAATAACTTGGCTAGAGATCTGAGAAGCACGGCTTGCAAATTAAAAAGTCTCAATGGTGGGGATAAAGCTACTGTTCTGCCCTGCTGTAAGAGTGTGATGTATTAAGAGAGTACAGTTTGTCAGACACACCTGAGTTCAGTTCCCATTTATTCTCATTGTTATATTATTTGGTCTTGCATAGTCTCTGTTTTCTAACAAATGGAAGCAATTGTGTAAAACAAAACAAAAGCAACAACAACCAAACTAAACCAAGCCAAAATAACAACAAACAAGAAAACCAGTAAATCGAACATTCAAAGGCTCTAATCCTAGAGAAAAAGCCAGAGGAAGTCAATGGCTGCTGAGAGGACAGTCAGTTTTCTCCAGTGGTGACCCCTTTGATAGGTTATCTAATCCCAAGTGATCAGTCTTTAATACAAATACATATGAGCAATGCTAACTGGACTTTGTAGGTGTCTGTGTGTGTGTGTGTGTGTTTCTGTGTGTATGTAACAATATAATCAAAGAAGGGGAGATCATAGAGGTCATGAATTTGAGAGTTAAGGGGCACAGGAATTTGGGTAAAGGGTGAGGGAGGAGTAAATATGATATAAACACTGTACCCATGTATAAATTCTAAAAAAAATAAGTTAAAACTAAAAATATGTTTATTTATTTATCTATCATTAAGTATAATATAAAAAAGACTGCATCAAAAGTCAAACAAAAAATAAGAGATACATTTTAAAGTTTAATTCTATAGAGTTGATTTTTCAGTTGACTTTCCAAGTATATTTGAGAAATACTCAGCTTCACTGAAATTTGATGTTTGTTCAGTACCTTGGAAGGTTGACTGATTTCAAGATACTCAATATCATGAATATTGCTGCAGAATCTCAGAAAATTAATTCAATGAAAACAACAGTGCTGTGATGTCCAGACCAGGAACCATTTATTTTAATAGTATGTGCTTTGAGTTCTCACTACTTGTGTAATTTTGTCTGGCATAAACTCTCCATTGACAAAGCCTACCATATCCCCTCAAGAGTGACTAGAATAACAGGTCACCTTATAGTACATATTGTAGGTAATAGCAAGGGCTACAGAAGAGCTGTTGGTTATGGCTGTGTGAAGTGTTATTGGACAACAGCCTTCAGAAGGAGTGACTACATTTTCTGTCCCTTGATCTTCATGGGATCTAAAAGTGGTCAGACGCTCTGGAAAAAGGCAGCCACTGGTATGTCATTTCTTAGTTTGGGAAGCTGCAGACCCTGTATTTCCTATAAAATCAGATATATTTATCCCTCTCAGGTCTCTGAGGTGATTGAAGAACAGATAGATAGAGTCTCATAATTAAATTTTGAGTTGTTTAGGAGTCAAGAGAGTGTTATACATCTAAGAAGATACTTTTAAAATTGTGTTGCAAGTTAGTATGAATGTTGAGTCAGATATAGAACTTTAAACTCATGGAGATGGTTAGATAGTAGAATGTTAAAGTCAGGTACCAAATACATATGGACTGGTCATTGGGAATGTATGTTAAGCCAAATAACCCTCATAACTGTGGCCTAATTACCTCTGTTGTACTGTATTGTATTTATTATTAAAAGAGAAAGAGCCATTTGTTGGACTGAAAGGGGAAACTGTAGGGGGAAAGAAGATATACCTTAAACTTAAAAGAAAAAAAAAGGGAAGAGGATGGGGGGTTGAGGGTGGGAGGGTGGGACTGGAGGGGGAATAGGGAGGGGACTGCGATTGAGATGTAACTTGAAGAAATAAAAAATAAAGGAAAAAAAAAGAAGCTCTGGAAAAGATAGAGCTGATGTGTCAATATTAATCTTGGTTACATAGAATGAGTTGCACTGCTAATAAAAGTCCTGAAATTTCTTTCCCAGAGACAGTGGTTTGGAAGGTAAATGACAGAGATTATTGGCAGACCATTTTTTATCATGACTCTTCTCAGGCCTAAGGAAGTGAAAACACATGAGGGAAGAAAACAATTGATAAAATCTGTCTAACAAATTAAGTTCAAAGGGTGAAGAATTTAATGGCTTTTCCCCCATTTTTACTTACCTTTATATGTTTTAATTAAAATACAGTTACATCATTGTATCCCTTCCCTTTTCTTCTTCCAGGTTCTCACAGGTCCTCTCCTTCCAACCCCTTCCATGCTCCCTCCATTCTCAAACTGATAGCTTCCTTTTCTTTGATTATTGTCACACACACACACACACACACACACACACACACACACACACACACAGAGAACATATAAGTACAACGTTCTGAGTTTGTTTTGTTGTTTGTGAGCCTGTGATTTGGCAGCTGTCCACTTTACATTGACAGTAGTGTTTATTTTAGGCTCTTTTATTAGTTTCGCTTTTCCATTTTTATAAATCTTTGCTATCCATCTAACATCTTCATGGGTATGTATAATAGATAATTAATAAAGTTGACTATGTCACAGGGTACCCCTATACTTGATCAAGGCTCATTCTCATGTGTCTGCGGGCAAGAATTATGGTTAAATCTATAAACTGAAAAGTGATACTCTGATACGGGCTTTATCTAATCTGTGAAGGACTTAATTATCTGTAAAGAGCTGAGTCAGAAAAGAAAATTTATTTTTGCCCGATTTTCTTTGAGCTGAGATGGGAGTCTTCTGTCTTCATTTTCATCTTGAGACAGAACTGCTTCTTGTGGCTCTGCTCATTCACAAGGTCATGGACTTACTGAACTTTTGCTTTCATGGACCTTGATATCATATTACAAAAACCATTTTCTTATAATGCATATGTGGATAGAGACTTTGATGATAGATAAATAGATAGATGATAGATGAAAACCTATGAGTTAGCTAATATGCTGCACTTCTTTTAAAAGAGAGGCTCAGAGAGTTTAATATACACACGGTAAGTGATAACACCAATTTTGACCTCATGAAATCTAACTCCAGGGTACGTGTGCTTCGCCATAGAGTTTTAGTGTGACAAAGTCACTCATAAGGGATAAGAGCCTAAGGAAATGACTCAGTAAAATGCTTGCTGTGAAAGCATAAGACCTGACTTTGCAGCACTACCACAGGTAGCAATAAAGTCAAGTACACCAATATGTGCTGATAATCTTAGCACTGGGGGTGGGGGGCAGAGACAGGGGACTCCAAGGGCTGGCTGACCAGCCAACCTAACCAAATTGGGAAACTCCAGGTTTAATGACAAACCATGCCTTAAACAAACAAGATGGAGAACACACCTAAAATCAAGTTCTGACGTCTACCAGACACCTGTGTGCTCATCACCTAGACACACATAAGCCCCTGTATAATACACACATGCAGCTGCACATACACACATTTGAACATGTACATAATATATACACAATATTCCCTTGCTAGACAAGAGGCACTGCATAGGGTTAAGTACTTGAAGAATAATTCAGTACATTAAAGCTTCTCAGTGTCATTATTAATCAAGGAAACACAGGTTTTAAAAACAAAATTTTATGTTGTCTGCCAAAGTGGTAAGACTAAATGAAAACTAATAATAGCTAGTACTGGCAGTATTGTAGGAGGTAAATAATGCATGTGCAACATAAATAGAAAAGAACTTCTTCTGTGAGAAATTCACCACTATCAATCAAATCACAAATTACAGTTCTATCCTTCAGATATACACATGTATGAAAAACATATTTATGAGTAGCTGCCCCATTATTTTTAACAGTGAATTAAACTGCAATTACTCATAGTATTTTCAGGTGTTGATAATTTTTTATTTTTAATTTTACTTTATTATTTAATTTTATTCTATAATTATTTATAGAGACACCATTGTACCACACACTGTGTTCAATTTTATGGGCATTAAGTCATTTAATTAAAATGAATATTGATCATCAAGAGTATAAATAGGTCCACTAATATACAGTGTGGAACTTGGATCATTACAGGGCAATTTGTTCTAGTTCCCATAGCAAGAATGGAGTAAGCCAGGATCCAGCCTCGGAAGCTAGTCTTGCATACAGGAACATTCCCTTAAGTGATTAGATTACAAGGTGCCTCTTCCAAGCAGAAATCCCTCTGAGATGTGTGCTGAATGAAGAGAGTTCGCGGTGCTTTGCACTCTTATTGGACTTTATTGCTTCTGGTAAGGAACTGAAGTGTGATCAATTTGCTGATCATGGATTTTTATTTGTGTCTTTGTAGTGACCTAGAGAGTTTGTATACTATTTTAGTCCATGTTCTGCTGGTGTAATACAGTAACACGGATTATGTAATATTCAAAGCAAAAC
Source organism: Lophiomys imhausi (assembly GCA_907164525.1). Lineage (NCBI taxonomy): Eukaryota > Metazoa > Chordata > Mammalia > Rodentia > Muridae > Lophiomys > Lophiomys imhausi. Next base: position 942,332 of record CAJQZJ010000222.1, read on the forward strand.
CATACTGATTCACAGCAATGGGGGTTGCACGTGCAAGATGGAGGGGCTGTCATCTTCTGTTGGCTATACTGCTGTGCCACACATGGGGGTCAGATATTTTACTGGTAAAGAGGAGAGTGGTAGTAATCATACTCTTGCTGTAAGACCATTAATCCATTATGATCATGATCCTACCTTCCCCCAGTCACACCCCACCTCCCAACACCTTTGCGCCATGGGTCCCCCAGTTCATCTATTTTCTCATACATATATTTGAGGACAAATGCAAATCACAGCAGCTATGCATAAAATTGTTTTATATACTATGTTCTTATATATTCTGAGCATATTCATCATTTTAATAACTACACTATAGATTTACCTTTTCTTAATTCTATTTGTTATGTATTTTGGCTTTCAAACTTTACCTGTATTTAAAGCCAGAACTTACACCTTTTATTTTATCTGAGTCTGTCTGATTGGTCTCATCATTTTAAAGGTTTGTGCTGTGTTTCAAGTATTTTGGAGACTGTTCTTTCTATTTAAAGCCATTTATACTTCCCTTTGCTAATGTATGGACTTTAAATATCATTCATACCATTTATTGATTGTATAACAAATGTGAAGAAATGAGCAAATTCAGAAGAATGAAGATATGAGCAAATTTTCAGTTCTCATTCTCACTACCTTCCCTACTTTGATCATCTTATTTTATTGTTAATTTGTTTGTCTTCCCCTCTCTGCCCTTTACTAACAGTCTGGCTTTTCATTATAGCTTGTCTGCACCTTAGTTTTGTTTTCTATAAAATTAGAATAACAGTGGCAACAAAATTGTTATAAACTTTTATTTCAATTAAAGTTGTCATCAATCTCACTATTATCCTAATGGATATTAGTATACTAAACAGTACAGTTAAAACTGGAATGCAATTTGTTGTCTGACACAATGAGATGAATAAGTTAACATGTGCATCTTTTTCTGCATTCATACTTAGTTACTTCCTAATATTCTTACCAATATCTCAATATTAGTGTTATTACTTACTTGAAAACTTTATACCTCTCTCTCTCCTACTCTCTCTCTCTCTCTCTCTCTCTCTCTCTGTCTCTCTCTCTCTCTCTCTGTGTGTGTGTGTGTGTGTGTGTGTGTGTGTGTGTGTGTGCACGTGTGCATGCACCATGACGTACATATAGAGGTCAAAAGGTAACTTTTGGAAATCAGTTCTGTCCTTCTACAATGTAGATTTCTGGGATCAAGCTCAGATAATTAGGATTGGCAGCAAACACCCTGATATGCTGAGCTGTCTCAACAGCCTTACATTAGGTGTTGTTTTGTTTTTCTTGAAGAAGAAGAAGAAGAAGAAGAAGAAGAAGAAGAAGAAGAAGAAGA
>CAJQZJ010000222.1:943710-961696 GCA_907164525.1 Lophiomys imhausi
GAAGAAGAAGAAGAAGAAGAAGAAGAAGAAGAAGAAGAAGAAGAAGAGACTATAACCATCAGGTCTCAGTTTTTGTTAGGATGATACTGCCTTCTCTGAGACATAAATATTAATCTATATTTATTTTACAATTTCATTCATTTTTACTATGTTATTTAATGCAATATATTTGAGAATAAGTTAGGAAATGGGGAACAAAACTCTTTTGACCTCATAATAACAAATCAGCATCTTTATATCAATTCCTGTAAAAGGAGCTGAGAAGGGGAGAGCAGGAATAGTTTTCTAGCTATTTGTAGAAAGAATTCATGCATTTGAGCACAGAATAGAAAAATCTCTTGGGATCTTTTTCAAGTTTACAATACGTGGATGAAGTTACATCATGGTATATTGAGCTACAAGAACCTACCAGGTATTATTCCTCATGTACCAGTTTGTCGGCTTTCTTGATATAGTATAATAGTTCATCAAAAAGTGTCACATTTTCTTCCATCACAATTGAGTGACAAATTTAAAAATATAGCAGAAATTCCCAGTACTGTATTTTTTTAGTATTTATTTATTGCTTCAGGTTACCCCATCACCGTGTCCTCTTTCCACCCCTCCCAGTCCTGCCCTCCCACCCTCTACCCCTTAGCCCTTCCATCCCACTCCTCTGGAGTGGAGTGTCCCTACATAACAGTCCCCCACCCCAGTTTAGCAGTCATATGAGGGCCAAGAGCCTCCTCATACCCAGCACTGTATTTTTGAAAACTTCCACTATTGACACATTTTATTTCACAAATAAATAAATAAATAAATAAATGTGAAAATGGTTTAATTTTAATTTACACTGTAATATATTATTTATTCCTCTAAAAACATTGTCATTTTACCAAATTTGTGTCTTCTGGTATTCTCTTCTCTGCCTCATCAATTTGGATGCCTTTACAGTCTTTCCATAAAGAAGATCACTTGGTGCTTTTTCTTTGTCCTGTTTTTTTTTTTATTTAGCACAATTTACCTTTCTTCTGTTATCCTTGTTGTCACAGGTGGCAGTGTTTCTTCTGCTTCATGGCTACATTATGTTCCCTATTCGTTATTCATGCGCAGATATGTTTTCTTCACTTTTCCTTTGAGGACACTTTGGTTATTTCTATAATTTCACCATTGCAAATAAGGCCACAATGAACATAGAAATGTATGTGATCTTTCAAGTATTCATTCAGTTTCCTTTGGGCTTCATATATTTGCAAGTCTTTGTAATAAGTAGCACTGTGTGTGTGCACATGTACCTGCCTGCATTTCTTTTTTTTTAAATACTTTATTTATTTTTTCTTCAAGTTACATCTCAGTCACAAACCCCTCCCTATTCCCCCTTCCTATCCCGCCCTTCCACCTCTTCCCCTAGAAGAAGTTTCCCCTTTCAGTCAAACAGATGGTTCCTTCTCTTATAACAGTAAGTATTATACAAAACAATAGATATAAATATGCCACATTTATGAGAGTTAAATGGCCCAGTATACCTTCCCAATGTCCAGTTTATACATATTTGGCCCCTGACTTTAACATTCTACTATCTAACCAACTCCATGAGTTTAAAGGTCTATATGTGACTCAACATTCATACTATCTTGCAACACACTTTTAAGAGTATCTTCTTAGATCTATAACACCCTCTTGATTCCTAAACAATTCAAAATTTAACTATGAGACTCTAGCTGTCTATTCTTCAACTACCTCAGAGACCTGAGAGGGATAAATGTATTTGCTTATATAGGAAGTGCAGAGCCTGCAGCTTCCAAAACTAAGAAAGAACATACCAATGACTGCCTGGACAGTTCCCAATTTCTCTCCATACATTCCAGCATCAGTCTTCAGCCTTTGGGTCCTGTTTCTCTGACACACATTTGTTGTAGAGCAGGGATTATGAAGGACTTACCTACCCTGTCTTGGCACAGTTAGGCTGTCGACTTCCCTGCTACCAAGTTTTGTCCTTTTTGGACAGCAGTCTGTCTGCAGTTGGTGCAAGGGGTTTTTTCATGCCAAGAGAAAGGCTTGCCACTAATTCAACCATCTTACAGTGGAGGTTCTTCGATGCTTATCTTCTACTTGGAGTAGAATAGGGGGTGCTGTCAGGCGCTGATATGTCTCGATATCAAAAAAAATCTTGATTTAAGATAACATCTTTGAATGCCATATTCTGCAGATCTCTTGGAGTTTTTGAAGATGCCCTATCCATCTCTTGAATTTAGATAAGCAAACGTTGCTTGTCTCTTAGCAACTTGATTACTGGGTAGTTTAGAGAATATCTGTGCTAGACTGTCATAGTAGCTAACAAAGTGACATGTTTGCATGACTAGGAGTTTGTTTTACTTAACTATCCTAGACCGTTTTAGACGGTTGGTATCAAGAGGTCAGAGCTTCACATTTTATTTTTAAGTATCTCTAGGTATGATACCATTAGGAAGCATTACCTTTAAATTTGTATCAATATACAAAGATCTATTCAATTGTGGTTAAATATACTCTTAATTATGTATCAATATACCAAGATCAATGCCTATGTAGCCCAATACAATTTTAATATTACGTCCATATGCAAGGGTCAATACCATTGTGGCCAACTATAATCTTAATTTTGTATCAATATACAAAGATCAATACCGATGTAATCCAATACAATCTTATTTTTTGCGTAACAAACAATGGTCAATACCACTTTAGCCAAATAAACTACTAATTTTGTATCAATATACAAAGGTATAAGGGCATATTCAATAATCTGCCCCTTCTTCTTGGACCTTCCTGTGCTATGTCTATATCTCATTTTTCTCAAGCCCATGCACTCCTACATAGGAGAGGAAGAAGGATACAGAAAAGGAAAAGTAGGAAGTCCCTGGGGCTAACCTCCAAAACCCATTAAGACAGGACCACTTATCAGCTTGTAGTCTCTTCCCCTACATAACAGAGTTTTCAGTTATCCTTCAAATAACCAAAAAGAAGGGCGGAGAAACACCTTCCCCACCCACTGGGCATGGGACTTCGCTCTCTTAAAGTGACTTCCTGCTGATTTGGGTCGTAGTAGACCTGTTTGGGGCCCGAAACCAAATGGGAAAAATGGTTAAAAATGTTAGTACACTCCTTTTATGTTCAGTCCTTCTGTTCTCAGCTGTTTAGATGACCTAAGGGGTTTGTAGGCAGAAGCTGATCTTGCAGGATTCACTGAGGTTCCTGTCGGGGCATTGTGTAGAGCTGAGCGGTCCCAGTGACATTGGATTGCTGTGGTGGTTGCAGGCCCCCGATGGAGACAGCTATTGAGGAAGTCTGCCAGGCAGAATCAACTGGGTCACTCGTCCTCCTTGGTGCCTGATTCTGCTCTCTGCTGAGGTTTCCGCTGTCCAGCCATCCCCAGGGTCCCCTAATGGACGCTTCGATTCTCCTGGAACGATAAGAACAGAGCCCTGCCCCTATCCCAACCCTAGGACAATTGCCCTCCTTTTTTTGGGGGGGTGGGGGGCTAGGTAGTATTTCTCTTGAAGCAAATTTGGCCTTCTGACAACATACAAAGCGTTATCTTTCAATCCGGGTTAAAGAAGAAATCATTCTGTCACCTTGGAGCTAAACCAGCTCTAGTGTATATATTTTGAGATCCCAAAGGACAATCTGCCTGCATCGAGAAGGCCTTTTGTAAGTAGCCTCCAAACCTAGGTCCCTCCAAATCCCATGTGTGTGTCTCTGAACTCTAATTATTGGGATCAGGGACCTGTGTTTCCCATCTGAAGGGATCAAAGATGTGTTCCACCATTCCTGGATCAAAGTCTTTCTCTATTTAGAGTTTGCCCTGCATCAGGCTGACCCTGAGCTCCAGTGTGCTGGGAGCTGGGACCAAGGGTGTACTCTTCTTGAATGGTGGGACCAAGAGTATGCACCCTCACCACCCTGCTCTGTATGACTCCAGAATATATAAGACCACCAACTCTACGGTGCTTCCCCCCCCCCCCCGTCTCCACTGAAGTAAAAGGCATGGGCCAATACCACAATTCTCTTGTATTTTACCTTAGCTCCACGTCTTCTCTACACCTGGAGGTCTGCAAAACAGGCCGAATGGCTGTATCCTCTATTCCATTCACAGTGTTTCAGCCCTACCACCTGCCTTTTTTTTTTTTTTTTTAGTTAATAAATTTATTTGTTTGTTGCTTCAAGTTACATCCTTATCATATTGTCCTCTTTTCCCGCTTCCCAGCCCCACCCTCCCATGCTCTACCCCCTGACCCTTCCGTCTTGTTCCTCTGGGGTGGAGTGTCCCTGCCTAACATTCTCTCACCACAGATTAGGAGTCGTATGAGGGCCAAGAGCCTCTTCATTCCCCGGGGGCCTATGAGGCAGTACTGCCAGTGCATGGTGTCTCATTGCTACTGGGGGAATACTAAAAAAAAAAAGACCAACAAACACACAAACCCAAAAAAACAAAGAATATAAACAAAAAAAGAGAGGAAAAAGAGAAGGGAAGAGGAAAAAGAAAAAAGAAAAAAAGAAGGAAAAAGAAAAAGATAAAAAAAAAATTATGTCCATGTTCCTTTTGGTGTGTTGGTTGCGGTACAGATGACCTGTACGATATAGTTAAAATCCTACTATAAGTGAATAGATGCCATGTGCATCCTTCTGAGACTGGGTTAGCTCACTCAGGATGAGCTCCTCTAGATCCATCCATTTGGTTGCAAATTGCATGATTTCATTGTTTCTGATAGCTGAGTAATATTCCATTGTATAGATGTACCACAATTTTTTAATCCATTCTTCAGTTGAGGGACATCTGAGTTGTTTCCAATTTCTAGCTATTACAAATAAGGCTGCTATGAACATAGAAGAGACTTCCCTATGTCTCCGTGAGAGGTCCTTTGGGTGTATACCCAGAAGTGGTATGGCTGGGTCCTGAGGCAAGGTTATTCCTAGATTTCTAAGATATCGCCAGACAGACCTCCATAGTGGTTGCACAAGCCTGCACTCCCACCAGCAATGGAGTAGGGTTCCCCTTTCTCCACACCCTCGCCAGCATGCGCTATCATTTGAGCTCTTTATCTTAGCCATTCTAACAGGTGTTAGGTGGAATCTCAGGGTCATCTTGAGTTGCATTTCTCTGATGATTAAGGATGTTGAACATTTCTTCAGGTGTCTCTCAGCCCTTAGGGATTCCTCCTTTGTGAATTCTCTATTTAGCTCCATCTCCCATTGTTTGATTGGATTATTTGGTTTCTTGGCATTTAGTTTCTTTGTAGATTTTAGATAATAGCCCTCTATCAGATGTGGGGTTGGTGAAGATTTTCTCCCAGTCTGTTGGTTGCCGTTTTGTTTGAATGACAGTGTCCTTTGCTTTACAGAAGCTTTTCAGTTTCATGAGGTCCCATTTATTGATTGTTGATCTCAGGTCCTGAGCTGTTGGTGTTCTGTTCAGGATGTTGTCACCTGTGCCAATGAGTTCGAGGGTTTCTCCTACTTTTTCTTCTAGTATCTTTTGTGTGACTGGCTTTATGTTAAGGTCTTTGATCCACTTGGAATTGTTTTGTACAAGGTGATAGGTATGGGTCTAATTTCATTCTTTTGCAAGTGGACATCCAGTTGGACCAGCACCATTTGTTGAAGATGCTGTCCTTCTTCCATTGTGCGTTTTTGCCTGCCTGCATTTGTATGCCATGACATGTATGTGGAAGTGAGAGGACAACCTTCCTTATGGAGTCCATTTTCACTTTCCACTCTTGGTTCTGGGAATACAAATCAAGCTTCCCGCTCATGCGACATCTCCTTCTTCCCACTGAGACGTCTCCTTGGCCCCATTTTTGTCTTTTTTTCTCAGTAGTCAGGTTTTCTACAAGTACAGTTTGATTTTAACTTCTAAGACTCTATAAACTTCTTTCTTGTTTAATTTAATTGAACAGAATTTCTAGCCCAAAAGTGAATAAAAGAGATGAGAGAGGATATCTTTGCTTCATCTTAATGTTAGGCTTAGGAACAAACCATTCATAATTTTACCATCAAAAGCCTATTTTCATGTAGAGGAATTTTAATCCAGCAAGGCTTCTCTTATCACATCTAAAGATCTTCTAGGTCTGTGTGATCTGACTGGAATGCAGACACACCCTTAGTACACACTTTCATCCCCAAACAAGGAAGATAAAATGGTACAAAGGTGGAAGGAAGCACCCGTGTTTGAAAGTGATATCTAATTGAGAGGCAGACAGACAAAGTGATGAAGCAGGGAAAGATTTGACAGAATAGGATACTCTTAACTGTCATGAGAACATACAGGAAAAGAGAGACACCATAAGGGCATAGCACAGAGAGAGCAGAGTTGAATCAGCTTAGTTAGTTTCAACAGTTCAGATGAGCAGTCGGCTGAGAATCAGTCGGGAGTCAGTTGAGAGGCAGTCCATTGCAGTTGAGTTCATGGCAGTTCCGTTGGTGGCAATTCAGTTTGTGGAGTTCAGAGGCAGTTTTACTGGGACAAACTGTACAGAGAGACAGATTGTAGAGAGAGAACAAGCCAGATACAGGTGAAGACAAAGTGAGCCAGAGAATAAGAAGGAGCTAGAAGATTGGAAGATATTGCCAACAATAGTATGTCAAGGAAAGCAATTCTGTCAGAAGTCAAGAGAAGCCAGTTTGAGTCAGTCGCCTTGGAGAGGAGGCTAGAAGCTTCCAGGGCTAGGCTTAGGTTAGCAGACAGAGGCAGTAAGCCTCCATGGTGACAATTAAATCAGGCGAATAAAAGTACTTTTACATTTTCATGTGTATTTCCCATCGAATGCCTATTGTTACTTGGGCGTGGTAGCTCATGTCTTTAGTTAGGAGGCTGAGGCAGGTGGATGTCTTCGAGTGTGAAGCCAGACTGGTCTACATAGTGAGTTCCAGGACATCTAAGGTTTCACTGTGGGACACCATTTCAAAAATAAAACAAAACAGTTTTATTACCAGGTGGCTGAATGAGGTTTTCATTAATGAATGCTGGATAGATCAAGTATCTGACTCCTTAAGGAAAATTTTGTCAATCACTAGCTTAGATCATGAAATCTAGAAACTTTGTTTCCAATTAATATTTAAAGGTTTAAAAAAATATACTTTAACTATAACTACAATCTACACAATTTCTGCAATGCTTGTAATTTTATTCACTGTATATTTTTATCATTTTTGACTTCATAGGTATAGAGACAATCTATTGTTTAATTTATATGCAATTGAAGATTTTGTTGATTCTTGCATTACAAATTTAATGTGTTGCTCAAATATGTTATCCTATATTATTTAATTTCTTTAAAATATTGAGATGTGACCTGCCATGTTCTTAACTTGACATATACTACATGTGACCTTTACAGTTAAATTTTAAGTTGTTTAGGAATTAAAAGGATGTTCTAGGTCTAAGAAGATGTTTTTAAGTTGGTAATGCAAGTTAGGATGGAAAATGAGTTAGGTATAGAACTTTAAACTCATGGAGATAGATATATAATAGAATATTAATATCAGTTGCCAAATATGTATGGACTGGACATTGAGTTATTGTTTCATCATTACAAATTCTTTTTCATCTCTGGTAGTATTCTTATTGTAGTACTAACCAATATGATAGACACATAGTCAAATCAGTTCCTTGTGATTAGTATTTATATAATATATTGTATTCTATACTTAATTCTCAGCCAATCTATATTGTTCTAGAAAAATCTTTTCATTTGAAGTGGGTCTATTTAGAAATCAGCATAACTTATTTTAGCAGTTTTGTAGATCATCTTGAAAATGTCTCTCCTATAAGTGGAGTAATTGCCTCATTTATACTAAATTTTAAATGATGATATTGTGTGATTTTTTTAACTGTTTTCATTTCTTAAAGTGTGTCTCATTTCTTTTCCTTTGTTCCTTATTTTTTAAATGTTTATATTTATTTATATATTTATTTTTTATGTATATCAATATTTTGCCTGCATGTTATTTGTGTGTACCATATGTGTCCCTGGTGCTCACTGACATCAGAAAAGGGCATTGAATACTGTGGAATTGGAATTATGAATAGTTGTAGCCACCATGTGGGTGTTGGGAATTGAATCTAAGTCATATGTAAGAACAAGTGTTCTTAACCACTGAGCCATCTCTCTAGCCACTGTTCCTTAGTTTCTGATCTGTCTGCTAGCATGTATTTTTATAACACTCCATTGCATAACTTTTGTTAAGCTTATCTTCAAATATCTTTGTTTCATTTATCCATTTTTAGTGTTTCTTTTAGAAATTAGCATATATCTGTTTTAAATTATCATAATCCTTCCTGGAACAATACAAAGCATCTTAGGATACAATGTAAATGCCTCACAATGTTATAGTCCACTTGTTACCCCATCTTTTGCTGGGTTTTTTAGAATACTTGAAAGCACAAGATAAAACTTAATAACAAGATGTTATTACTATTCTTTGGATTGAAAGACTTACTCTACTGCTTTGTGCAAATGAATTCTGGCAGCTTTTTAAAAATTCTAACTGGGATTAAAATTTCACATGTTTTCATTATCATAAGACAATACTGTCTTAGCACCCAGACTGATTTGAGATTATGTTATTTATGCTGAGTTCCAAGAGGCATGTTTAAAGGAAAGTAATTAAGAATAGTCAGGTTGTGTAGAGCTAGACCAGCAAGAATAAAGCAAATTATAGCAGTGATTGAATATCTCTTTACATAAGAAAATGATATGCTTTAGGTATGAGTTATACTGGTATGTGTTTATCATAAGAATATTTAGTTCATGATGATGTTTGGAAGCATAAGAAGAAATGTAAAGAAATATAATATTCTCTCTCTCTCTCTTTCTCAATTCTCAGACCAACTGGAAGGAGCAGGAACAGAGGGAGCTTTATCATGATGAAGTCCCAGATCAAAAGGCTGCTGACTGCTATATCCGTGTTACTGTCCACGGATCTGGACATGGTTCTGGAGGGTGTCGTGTCAAGCCGTATAGACCCACTCTCATTAGGAGTTAATGGAAGCAAAGTAGAATGCCAGGGACTCAATTAGTCTAGACATGTTAAGAAAACTACCCTGATGCCTTTGTATGCCACCACAGGACTTGACACATATGGGATGAGACTGGTTTAAAGCCATAGTTCAGTGGTCACAGAATTGTGCAGGCTAAGGTTAGACAGTGCAAGTTGATTCACATTCTCTTTAATGTTGTCTAGCTTTTTTATTTTGTTATGGGAACTGAGGGCAGACTGACAACTTAGTGCCTGTAGGATATGAAAACATAGAATGACAATGTGGACTACTGAAACCAAACACACTCAATTATTGCACATTTAAAAACAAGAACAAATTAAATAGGAAATCATTGGTGGGAAATTCTTCACTGCTGGAACTCCTCCCCATTTTCCTGTGACCTCTGAAGACTCACAGCAGAATGTCCTTTGATGTAGTGCCTTAAATTAGATGAGTCTTCACTAGTACTGAAAGCAGAAACTGTGCCCTTCTCCTGTCCCTCACCCCAAATCAATTCTCACATTTAACTTTGCTGCTCTTAGTTATATTTACCAAAACAGAGAGAATGTAATTCATATAGATGTTTTTCCCTGGTCTTAATAGATCCTAATCCATCATATTAGGATCTCCCTTTTCTGATGAGACCATATGCTATTGGAAAATATCAATTAAGGGTCTGTTACAGAGGAGGTAAAAGTCACTTCTGAATACCAAGGTCAAAGAAACTAGGACAAAGAAACAGCCAGACTCTGCAGCTGTCCTGCATGTTTATCAATGCAGTGAATCATATGTATGAAATCATTACAAACTTATAAGCAGTTAAATTATAACAGTGCAGAGTATATCCCAATAGTCAATCTAAAAGCATATTATTAACTGCACTAGATCAACATTGCAGCTCACTGAGGAAATAGGGCTTTATAAGTCAGTTCAAAAGAAAAGAAAATGAGTTGCCAAAAGTCAATATCATAAATTACTTAAGGGTTTCATTCTGGATCTGTGCATAGTGATTCGTCCCTATAATACCAGCACTAAAGAGACTGAGACAGGAAGTTGCTGAAGCTCTGGTCCCACCTGTGCTATAGAGTGTAACACTGTCTCAAACAAAAACAGCAAAAAACAACTCTTTCATAAGCCAAAAATAATTCTGTAGTAAACAAATTATTGTACAAAACTCATGACAACACTCTATTTGATGATATTTAAGCCCCACAAAACTCTTTAATTATTTTTCCTTTTTATTGAATATAGATTCTCACATAATGTGTCCTGATTACAGTTTCTCCTCTTTCTACTCCTTCTAGTTGCTCGCCATCTCCCCTCCCATCCAGATCCATTCCCTTTCTGTCTCTCATTAGAAAAGAACAGGGTTCTAAGAGATACTAATAAAGGATAACAAAATAAAATATAATGTAAAATAAAAACTATCATTTTGACTTTGAACTAAAGAAACCAATGGAAGGAAAAGAGCCAAAGAGTAGGCGAAAGAGTCAGAGACCTAGTCATTCACATACCCAGGAACCCCATAAAAACAATAAGCTGAAAGCTAATGTGAGCATGGAGGACCCGCTACAAAGCAGTACAGGCCCTGAGCTTGATGTTTCAGTCTCTGAGATCATATGTACTTCGATTACGTTTATTTAGAGGGTCTTGTTTTCTTGTCTTCTGTCGCCTTTGCTCTTACATTCTTTCCATGTCCTCTTCCACAGAGTTCTGTGATGGGAGGGATTTGATGGAGACATCCCATTTAGAGCTGGATGTTTCAAGGTCTCTCATTCTAGACATAATGTCTTGCTGTGGGTGTCTGTCTTTATTCCCACTGGCTGCAGGAGGAAGCCTCACTGCTGTTGGCTGAACAAAGTACTGATCTATAAATATAGAAGAAGATCATTAAGATACTATCTGGTTGTTTTAACTCAACCTGGGACTGATTCAACTAAACTGTCCCAACATTTCTGTCAAGAACATGGGCTCAAGAGTTGCCCAACTTGATATTCTACAACCAGCACATATATTTTAAGAAGGCTAAATATATATGCTTTTTCTATTTTATTGAGACAGGGTCTTGGTATGTAGCCCAAGTTGGCTTCAAACTCATGATCATCCCTCCCCTGCCTCCAGAGTACTGGGATTACAGTCATGTGATATCATGCCTATCTATCAAATAGATATCATTAATGTTGCATAATGTTGTTTTAGGATCATGTGTTTGTTTGTTTGGTTCCTGAGACAAGTTACAAGTTACAAACTGTCTGTCTTTGAATATATAGTGATATAACTTACATTTTTTAAATATTGCATCTTTGTTCTTACCATATAAAAGATGCATATTTATAGATAATTTTCAGTTCAGCTAAGCTACTAAGTTAGAAGCAAAACCACCTGTACAATGTTGAACTCTTCATATTTCTAAATATATATAGTAGTGTGCCTTAAAACAAGATTTTTTGATGTGATTTTCTTACTTGCATATCTGGAAGTCAATAAGGTTGAACATTCTCACTTCCTTATGGACAGAAAGAGGAATGTCTTGACTAGGGCCAAGACAAAACCATTACCTCAATTATAATTTTAATACAATACTATTACTATTTTCCAGGACAATCTCAACCACACCATATTGTCTGGAAGAGTCTTATTTTCAAACTTTGTGTGTCTTGTATCATAATCCAGAGAGTGCGGACAGTCAGGAACCTTCCCAAATTTCACAGTCTGGTAATTTATATATTTGAGGCCAGAATTTTTTCTTTAAATTTCCAGCTGCTTTTGGTAATGGTAGTACCTTGGTTTAGTGTATGGAATATGAGACTGTCTTTTACAAGATGTGGAAAAGAGCAGATCAAAGTTTTACTTAGCTGAAATATAGTTACCTCATTAACAAATGTAATTTTCTGTTGTAATATGATACACATGTAAAAATAAACCAACCACCCAGTGACAAGGGATCTGGTCCTTAACCAGGTGCGTTCTTGTTTAAATGAGAAATCAGTGCAGAGGTGATGGGAGAGAACAGGCTTTGTTGACAAGTCTAAGCTATAGCAGATATAGAAAAAGAAAATTCTTCTGGATAAACTCCATACATTTTATTTCTTAGTTCTTTGTAAGACGTAGTGGAAAAAAAATCTTTTGTAAAAATTAAACTGTCAAAGTCTTTGTATTAAAAAAAACAAGAATGCTGTCCAAAAAGGACAAAACCTGGAAGCAGGTAAGTCGACAGCCTAGCTCTGCCAAGACAGGGTAAGTAATCCTTCATAACCCCTGCTCTACAATCAATGTCTATCAGAGAAACTGGGCCAAATGACTGAAGATGGATGCTGTAATGTATGGAGAGAAAATGGGAACTGTCCAGGCAGCCACTGGTATGTCATTTCTTTGTTTTGGAAGCTGCAGGCCCTGTACTTCCTGTAAAATCAGATATATTTATCCCTCTCAGGTCTCTGAGGTGGTTGAAGAACAGATAGCTAGAGTCTCATAATTAAATTTTGAGTTGTTTAGGAATCAAGAGAGTGTTATAGATCTAAGAAGATACTTTTAAAATTGTGTTGCAAGTTAGTATGAATGTTGAGTCAGATATAGAACTTTAAACTCATGGAGATGGTTAGATAGTAGAATGTTAAAGTCAGGTACCAAATACATATGGACTGGTCATTGGGAATGTACGTTAAGCCATATAACCCTCACAACTGTGGCCTAATTACCTCTGTTGTACTGTATTGTATTTATTATTATAAGAGAAAGAGCCATTTGTTGGACTGAAAGGGGAAACTGTAGGGGGAAATAAGATACACCTTAAACTTAAAAGAAAAAAAAAAAGAGAAGAGGATGGGGGGTTGAGGGTGGGAGGGTGGGACTGGAGGGGGAATAGGGAGGGAACTGCGATTGAGATGTAACTTGAAGAAATAAAAAATAAAAGAAAAAAACAAGCAAATAAAAAACCTCTTATTCTATAAATCTCCACAAAAATCTCCATATCAGTAAAGCCATTCCATTATTTTTTTCTTTTTAAAATTTATTTATTTATTTATTCACTTTACATCCAGATCACAACCCCCTCAATCCTCTCCTTCCAGTCCTACTCTCCCACTCTCTGCTCCCATTCCTGTCTTTCCTTCTTCTCAGAGAAGGGACTCTCCCACACCAACCTGCCCCAGCACATCATGTCCCAAAAGAACAAACTGCGTCTTGTTCCTCTGAAGCCAGACAATGCATCCCAGATACAAGAAAGTTACCTAACACTAAGCAACAGAGTCTATGTCAGGGTCAGCTTCTGCTCAAATTGCTGGGGGGGGGGGGGCGGCATATAAAGACCAAGCTGCCCCTCAGCTTCATAAGTGAAGGGAGCCTGGATCCAGTCCATGCATCCAGTCCATGCATCTTGGTGAGCCCCCATGCACCTAGGTTAGTTGCCTCTGTTGGTTTTCTTATATACTTCTTGTCCTCTTCCAGTGCTTCTATCCTTCCCCAACTCTTCTATCCATTACTTTTTGTATTTAAATATTTGCCTCGTATGGATCTCTACATTAGGAGACAAATATGCTTTTTCTTTTTTATTGGAAAGTAAGAACCTCAGCATTCAGAATCTCAGATTTCTTTCTCTCTTTGTGTATACACCTCTATGTTTTTCTGTTGGATGTAATCATTTTACATCACACACACACACACACACACGAAGCTAAGTTAATTACTGTTTGTCTGAAATTTTGAATTTATCCTGACCTCAGGTATGTGGAAAATGCCATGCTGATATTGTACCACCTGGACCATATCTTAATTTTTCTCTCTGCAGTATGCAAGAGTCTCTCAGAGATTATGGTGGTTATAGTAATCATATTGGTGGAGGGATGGCTTGTGGTTTTGCTATTTCATTTTTTAAGCTAAATAGAAGTTTTTACACACTAAAATCTTCCAACTCTTCAATATTTCTGAACTTGGCAATCCTGGAAGAGCAGATTTTGTTAATCCTTATGAGTTGGGAAAATATCAACTAAAGACATTGAATTTGCTACTCTGTTTTTGAACTAACACCTTTTCACATTATATGGTACCTACCTGCACCCAAACTCTACTGCTCTTTTCCTCTCTCAATCTTCCCTCTCCTACTTTTCTTGCCTTTCTTCCTTTTCTTCCTCCCTTTCCCTATATGATTCTTACTTAATCACCTCCACAATTTGTTTGTTTAATGAAAAATATCTCTTTTGAGAAATCTAGTGACATCTGGATAATTTAAGTAATGACAGACATTTGTAGAGTATTTAGAATTTTTTTGTTTTTTTTTTAAGTTCACAGAGTGTTTTATTATATGTGTTATAAAGCGTGAATGCCTATGAGTTTTAGAAAAGAACAGAAATTACAAATAAAAACTAACTAATAGTAAATGAAATGGTAAAGATATTTTGGTTAGCACATTCTTGTAAATGCCACTAGGCCTTAAAACAAAAACCTTCTAAGACACTTCTCACTAATATTTTCCTTCATTCATCTGAATTTTGCAAACAGTGGTTAATTTTTATCCATGAGACAATAAAATCATTACAAGAGCAAAGCAAATTTTTGTGAACTCTAATTTTTATATTCTCTAACTTGAAGTTTCTTGCTTCTAATCACATTGTATCTTGCCTTGGCTTTCTCTAGATAATAGTTTCTCAGATAACACTTTGTAGTTGAAAGACCCGGGGGAGGGAAGTCCGTCTCCCAACTCCTGACACTCAGGATATCATGGCAACCCCAAAACTCACAAGAGACCATCTTGATGCAATTGCAAGAGGTTTATTTCGGGGGGGGCTCAGTGCACTGAGGGTGCAACTCATGTATCACTCAGGGGTAGGAGCCGTGACCATGATTTGGGGGAGAGTAGAGTATTTTATAGGGGAGCACCTCAGATTAAGGGGGTGGGGAAAAATCACAGGTAGAAAGTACCAGCCCAGCCCATTGTTTACCACAACCCAAGGGGGGAGGAGAAACACAGGTGGAATGTACCAGCCCATTAGTTAGTCAGCAGGAAATATCCTACACCTGTTTTTCTCAGGAATGAATCTAATCTTGTTTTGTTATCTACTTTGTGGTCAGCCAGTTCCTGAAACCTTGGGGGCCTGTGACCCGATTGACCTTCATTCTTGGTTCCACCCTTTTTTATGGTCAGCTAAGTTCCTGGAACCTGGCAGCTGGCCTGGCTCTACTGCCGACTTTGGGGGTCTTTTAATAATTTTCATTCCCTTCAGTAGTCAATTATGTTCGGAGATCTATTAGGAAGAAAGTTTAAGAAATAGATTAGTTTAAGAATCAAAATACAATCTAGCATACCTATGAAATTAAATAAAGCTTTGAGGGAAATTAAGAATGTTTCCCACTAGGTCTTCATGCTTGTAGCACCACATACAGCACAACTCACAAGGAGAACTGCAACACTGAACTGTTGCTGTCCCAGTGCCAGATATGGGTTGGTCCTCAGCATGAGTACAAATAGTTCTAGTGTCCCTAGGATTTATGTGCTAAACAGCTGCTTAAAAATATATGAAGACCTTTGAGATAGACAGAGTAGGGTTTTTAGAATAACCTTTTAGTAAGACAACAATTCTTTATTTTCATTAGATATACAGAAATGTAGCAATAAAGGATGCCATATGCAGTTATTTCTCCATCATGGATTGTTGTGGTTATCATACAGTCTTAAAGCAAAAACAAGAAGAACTAAGACAAAAATGTTAACAGTGCAAAAATAATAAACCCTTGGTAGAATTTAATATCAAGAATGGGATGGTACATGGTCCCACAACAATATCGAATAATTTAAAACTCTCTAATTTTAATGAGTGAGCCTAGAGCTCAATATGAGAGATTTGACTGTTTGAAAAATAATAGATGAGGCATAGATGATGTCATGTGATTTAGCTTTATGAATGTACAGTCATCATGGATTTTTCAGAAGAAACTTTAATTTCATAGGGATTGTTCTTGTCATAGAGTGAAAATATTACATTTACAATCTATCCTAAGTTTGAAAATGAGCTTCACTCATTAATTGGATGAATAATTTGATTCTTAATAAAGAATGTCTCATTTTTAACCTTTCATTTTATTGGAGTTACCAAGTCTGAGTAACAACCCCTCTTCCTCCGGTTTCCTCTGCTTTCTTTGTTATTTGTAGATATGTCATCTTTTATGATAAATTTTTCATGTAACTAGACAAATCCTCTCGCTTCATTTCCAGGAGGAGAGGAGGCTTCACCTACTGCATAGGGGACAATTAGGAAAGTAAACAGGTGGCTAGAACCTTCCATGATAATGACTACAAGACTATAGGAAGTCCAACATGGAGAATGTCAATGTGGTTCACTCCTGTGTATGACTTTATTGTTTTTAGGTCATCATATCACACTATATGAATGTGTGTATGTTTGGGGTGTATTCTAGATATGAGAAAAATGTGAAATATTTGTCTTTTAAGTATTATTTCATTTTTTTCTTTTTTGCTTTTATTTATTTATTTATTTATATTTTTTTGAGACAAAGTCTTTATCCATAACCCTGGTTGTCCTGGAATTTACCATGTAATTCAAGCAGACTTCAAACTCACCAAGACCTGCCTGCTTCTGCATCCTGAGTGCTAGCCATCATTCCTAGCTTATTTCACATTTTTTGGAGGTGATATCTCACTGACTTTGGCCATGATGGCTTTCCCTATACTTACTCTACTTTGTGATGCTTTGAACTGTTTTGTTTGTTTTTGTTTAATTTTGCATTCCCAACATTTCCACTTTTTAAAATTACAGCTTTCTTTTGAAATATGTATTCCATGTTGCTATATTTTTTATTTTTTTATTTTTTTTTTTGGTTTTTCGAGACAGGGTTTCTCTGGATATCTCTGGCTGTCCTGGACTCGCTTTGTAGACCAGGCTGGCCTCGAACTCACAAAGATCCGCCTGCCTCTGCCTCCCAAGTGCTGGGATTAAAGGTGTGCGCCACCACCACCCGGCATGCTATATTTTTTAAACCATATTTATGGTTTTCTCATCCATTTTTCTCTCTAGGTTTTGGATTTTATTTTTATGCTCCATTCATACAATTGTGTGCTTTCTCAAAAAAGTCATTATTGACTTTTACAAGTTAAATTTTAATTCTTTGATCATCATTGTATCTATTTCAGTGTTTTTGAATGTAATAAAATATCTGAAGAGGTATTATCTTTAGAAGTGTGGAGTGGAGGTGTTGTACTGCCTTCATGTTTCCTTCCTTCCTTCCCTCCTTCCTCTCTCTCTCTCTCTCTCTCTCTCCTTTCTCTCTCTCTCTCTCTCTCTTTCTTTCTTTCTTTTTGATTCTTAGTTGCAATTTGTATACTTGTGTTGTTTGTTTGGACAGCTCTTCCAATTTAATTTGAAAACATTTCCAGTGAGAAATGTATTTTGGGGTACATAATTACCAATATTATTTCAAAATAACCCTAATGGTATGACAGCAACAACATCATACCATGAAAGATATAGAAAAACTTTTAGAATTGGGTAAAACCTGCTAGTGCACCACAAATTACCATAAGACAAACTTGTAAATAATGTGTAGTATACTATTGTCTTAGTTACTTTTCTATTGTGTGAGGAGATACCACGACCAAGAAAACTTATAAAAAAAAAAA
Organism: Lophiomys imhausi; assembly: GCA_907164525.1. Lineage (NCBI taxonomy): Eukaryota > Metazoa > Chordata > Mammalia > Rodentia > Muridae > Lophiomys > Lophiomys imhausi. Next base: position 961,338 of record CAJQZJ010000222.1, read on the forward strand.
AAAAGAATTTAATTAGGGGCTTGCCTACAGTTTCAGAGGTTGAGTCCATTACTATAATGGTAGCATACACAGCAGCAGACTTACTCTTTCCCAAACAGTTCTATTAACTGCCAATCAAATATTCAAATAAATTAGTCTGTGGGGGCCATTTCCATTCAGATAACCACAATAATGAAGTAAAGATTAATTTAGGGCATATGTAGAAATAGCAAATGAACAAAGTAATGGAAGGGAGTTGTGCTAGATGGTTTTATGGCAAGTTGACACAGCTAGCATTATCTGAGCAGAGGGAGTTTCAATTGAGAAAATGCCTATATATATATATATATATATATATATATATATATATATATATATAT
>CAJQZJ010000222.1:961706-973813 GCA_907164525.1 Lophiomys imhausi
ATATATATATATATATATATATATATATATATATATATATATATATAAAATGCAAACCTGTAGAGCATTTTCTTAATAGATGTGATAGAAGTCCATTGTGGGCAGGGCCACCTCTGGCCTGTGAGTTCTAGGATCTATAAGAAGAACAAGCCATAAGGAGCAAGCCAGTGTTTCCACAGCCTCTTGCATCACCTACTGCCCTGTTTGAGTCCCTGTCCTGAATTCCTTCAGTGATGGACTACAGTATAGAAATGTTAGCCAAATAAACCTTCTCCTCAACTTTCCTTTGGTTATGATGTCTCATCACAGCAATGGTAACCCTAACTAGGACGGGGACAAAGAAAAGAAAAATAAATGTGAATAAAGTTAAATACAAGCAAACAAAGAGAACAAGAGAGTATAGACCTTATGATGGGAAGAAGAAACAGCAAGAGATTAATAAAAGAAGAAACAAATTGCCCAATAATAAAAAAGACTCATGAGCAAAATTAAATGAACTTAAGAAAAATAAAAATATAAAGGCTTTTAAAAAATCATGTGAAGCGATGAGATGTGGTGGCAAACACCTGTTGTCCCAGCACTTGGAAGGTAGAGTCAGGCTGGTCTCTGTGAGTTTGAGGCCGGCCTGCTTTGCATAGTGAATTCCTGGTGTACCGTTACTACAGAGTACAACTATGCCCCAACACAACATGGATTTTCCGTGTGCTTCTCTGGTAGCTGGTCACATGGTGAGGGTAGCTGAGAGAGGGCCTACATCTACAGTCTGGTCCATAGCATCTTGCTACCCTGTGAATGGCACCTTGGTAATCATCTCTCCTGGGCCCCAATAACGGGCCTGTAAAAGGCTGCCTCCAAAGCGTTTGGCTGGGGATTAAGAAGGGCCCATACTCAGAGAATGACTACCGCTAGAAATAAACCATTGAGTAAAATTGTGTCAGTGCTTATGGGACGGTGTCCAATGCCTGAAATTCCATTCAGTGGCCATATTATGGCCCTCAAGAGCGTGAGAGGTTACAATGGAGGATGGGCATGGGGAGCTTTCCCATGAGCGCAGTTCCTGAGATAGCCTTGCTGAGGAGGCTCCACCCGTTTCTCTGTACTTTTCATCAGTCCTATCACTCCCTTTATGAATTTCCAGTGTTCTTTCTCTCTCTCTAGAATAGACTCCATTCTTATACTGCCTCTTCCCTTCACTGAATCACGTGGAGGCAGCTTCTAAGCTACCATCTTATCTGAAGGTCCAGCAGCATTCCTCCGGTCATCCCTTTATTTTAGGAATACATTACTAAGCGTTTTCCGTGCAATGGTGGCAGACAAACAATGTTAACTGAAGCTTGCCCTCATTAGCCTCCAGAGTGAGCTGAGGAGTGATTTTTGCCACTTAAATTTCTATTTTCCCTGGAGAGTGAGAAGGAAATGTGAGTATTATTTTATTCGCACATGCAAGAAACAATTGCTAAATAAACTCTGTGTCTCCTTAGGCACACAATGAGAATCAGGGTTAGTGTTTGTAGAGGTGAGCACAGTGCAGCAGGAGAGGCAGATAGGCCAGATAAATTATATCTTTAAGGATTCAATACTTTAAACCATCTCCCAGTAAAGTGGCATAGAGGTACAGCTGTGGCTGAAGAATGTGGGAAAGGCTACAGTGCACAGGAAAGGGTGGCTGTTGTGAATAGGCTGATGCTCGGGTGAGGAATCCTCTGCTGTGAGTGGGAGGTAGGGCCTTGAAGGGGGAACTGAGACTGAAGAAGTACCTTCCAGCTGGGGGAATCAGTGATGGACCAGAATACACAAGGTTCTATTTTATGTGCTGCTATATTCAGCGCATAAAAATAATTAAGAAGAAAAAAATCAGCCCACAATTTTAAAAGAAATGACTATTTATTAAAAAAATTAATTGGAGAGAGCATTTGTCCTTCTTCCCACATATGACCATCCATTACTTTCTGCATCTATCATGTGACAATGTGGCACAAAGGCCTTTACAGGGCACCAAATGCCTTGATATTGGACTTCTAGACTTCCTTCAGATTTGTGATAGATAGATTAGTATTGTTTATAATGACCCTGCTTGTGGTAGTTTGACTATCACAGCTAGACTAAGATACTACTTCCAAAGTACACAAGGATAGTTCAGATATTCATTGCACTTGAAAGTGTGAATCACCTAACTGATTTTCCAGTAGAGAATAAGAGGAAAGGGTGATCACTTGGTTGTGGGAGTTTACACATTCTGGGTTGGGTGTGGACAAATTCATGTAACCCATCATTTCCTTATATGTAAAACATCAGTTGGGCAATTATTAAAACTATAGTTACTTCTCTTCAGTTTTATGATAAATGAAACTTTGAAAATACATTGCTTTTCTAAGCAGCACAGCACACAACAGCTCAGTAGCCTTTTTATAGACAAGAATTAAAAGGGGAACAACACTGGATGTCAAGTTGCAAACCTGGAATCCAGGAGGAGGTAATTCTTGAATATTAGAGTTAGAACCAAAATGCCTTAATGGTGGTGAGAATAGCTAACTTCACTTCGTTTCACCTTCCTGTTTCTTAGTCTCCTGTCCCAAGGTATACATTGTCTTAGAAACCGAAACCTTTTAATCAAAGTAACCCCAGAAACCAGTAGCCAGCTCTGAGAAACCAGTCACCCACCTACCAACCCTAGAGAGGTGGTGGAGTGTACATAGAGTACACACTTGCCCTTAACTGGCTTATTCAGATAAGTGGAACTTATCTGAAATTTCCCACTGTCAGACTTCATCTCTAAGCAACCTGACTCAGAGCTTGCTCTTTGCCGCAAGCAGCCTTAGTCCAGGATTGTTTCTGGAAATAATCAGCAATGGTTGGTTAACGTAGGAATTTAACAAGTCTGTAACACAAGGTGGGACTAACAGGGTATGAAAAAAAAAAAACACTCAAAGAAAAGAAAAATTGCAACTGCCAGTTACAAAGGGAATGTTGGAAAGTATTTAGAGAGGCATGAGAGTCTAGAAACATGTACATACACCCCCCCCCCACACACACACACAGACCCCTGTGCGCACTCCAGGAAAGACAAAAGAAAGACATCAATCTCATGTTCTTATGACCTGGTATGCAACAGGAAGTGAAGAGCAGAGCAGATTTTTGAACTTCAAAGTGGAGCTAGGAGATCCATCTCAACACACACATAGAACTCCTTTGACAAAGAAGGAGAATTCGCACTTCAAGGTATTTTAGAAGGGTTCTGATCAACATCTCTGATCACAAGTAGATCCATCATAGCCAAGCAGCAGAAATTCAAATGTAAAAAACACAACAGGAGGTCTCGAACTTGTTGCCAGGCCATCGGAGGCTGTTTTCAATTGATGTAATTGTATTACTAGTAACAGTCAATGTGCGTAGGAGTAACGCATACAGGCTCAACTTCACAAAAGCTATGGTTTGTGAAGTGGATGTGTTATCGGATGTAAAACTGTACATTTTTGAAAGTATATTTAAGTCAGTGCATTGTGACAACTTATACCCACTCTGTTTGGGAAGCTTGCAAACATTCAGGAGATCATAAATGCCCATAAATTGACCCAGCTCCCTCAAAAGCTAATATGCATAGGAAGATGTTGATTAATCAAACCCCATTGTCTTTAAATAAAGTCATTAATCAGGATTTTGTTTCTGAACTCTAACAAATGGGATTTGCAAGGGAGGAGACACTTAAGCGTTTGCATCTTGGTGGAAGGAAAGGGGAACACAAGAGATTTTCCTTTTACCAGTAGATGCAGGTGACTTGAAAGCATAAGATTAGCAATACAGAGAAGTTCCCTGTCTGTTCAGGAATGTTATGATGTCTGAAGATCAGACATTCAGCTACCCTCATTGGCCAAAAGAAAAATAAAAAGCAGTTTGTTCATTTCCCTTTAAGCACTGACTACACTAAAGAAAGGTAGAAAGATACTGTATAAGGTTTCTTGTTTAAGATTAAATTTGAGATATGGAAGAAAAACATGTAGTTATCAATTATTTTAGCTCTACTAGCTGTCACTAGAGAAGAGTTTATTTAGCATGCATACAGATTTAGAAGCACATTGGGAAAAATAAGAGAAGATTTTTTTTGTGTGTGTGTGTTCTTCCATTTTGTTCACCTGTCTGAATGACTCAGTTGTCCCTTAAATCTACTAGAATTGGTGAAAAATAATAACAGGAAACAAAACAGTGCTGTATATGTAAGTCACCAAAACTAGGATTAAAACAGAGAATTTATCAATTCTAAAACCTCATTATCTTTGAGCTGAATAGAGATAGCTTAGAAGCACATTGGCAATATGAGTCAAATAGCTCCCTGCGGTTAGGGTGGGAATTTTTCAGGGACTGGATTAACCTTGCTAAAGGTGTAAGAAGTTTTGATCCCTCCAGATGTGGGGTGGGAGTTACCCCTTTAAATCCCTTTTAGTTGTGTGATCCTGTATCTCACAGATAGACATGCCTGTTGGCTGCTAATGTTTAGAAAAGTCTGGAGGTAGATACCATTCTACTGAGGGCTTTTATGCCAAGTTAACACAATGAAATTTGTACTTATTCTGTAGACATAACTTATTAAATTCTGATATAATTAGTAGATGATCAATTGTGTTTATAAAATATCACACTGGAAATTTTTTTAATTGGCCTTCAGCATAAGTGTAAAACAATTTTCTTTTAATGTATACTATCTATCAGATTCCAAATTCTATCTAGTATTAGTTTAGAAAGAAATTTTAAGAAGTAAAAGGTGTTTCTAATTAAAAAAAATAACTATTGAGATATGATTTATATACATTTTACAATGTGTCCATTAAAAATACATTTATTATATTACATATTGAAACTTGTGCTATAATACATATAATCTGAAACTTACCTTTTTGAACAGCACCCCCAAAACATTCCTTTTGATAGTGAAGATAAAAATCCAGGATTTTGGTCATACAAGACAAGAAACCAAAAAAACAAAACAAATCAAAACAAAAAAAAACCCCAAATTTATTTTTAAATATTTATTTGTTTGTGTGCATCTCTCTCTCTCTCTCTCTCTCTCTCTCTCTCTGTGTGTGTGTGTGTGCGCGCACGCATGCATACATATGTGTCTATGCTATCTGTGTTTTTACAGTATCTGTTGAGGATGGAAGAGTCAGCCAGATACCTTCCTACTGGAATTACAGATCACTGTGAACCATCTGACATGGATGCTGTGAATTGAGTTCCTATGCTTTGAAAGATCATCAAGTACTCTTAATGACTAAGCCCTGTCTCCAGTCCTGACCATTTTAATGTATGTAAATTTAGTAGCATTAATTACATTCATAGCATTGTGAAAGTGTGGCTACTGACTATTTCTAGGTATTTTTCACATTCAAGCAGTAACTCTGTAATCAGTAAGCAGTGACTCCACTCTTTTTCCACCTACAGCTTCTTGGACATAACTTTTATCACTCTTAAGTTTCCTAAGTGTAATCATACAAAATTGACCCTTGAATCCACCTAGTTTACTCCACTTAGCATAACGCACCATCCTTGTTTTAATATGTCTCAAAACCTCTTTTTTATGTAAAATAAAAGTAAGACCAATATGACTGCATAATATTGTTTATCCATTCATTGCTGATAGACATTTGGGTGTACAGATCTTTTCCAAGTCTCTGCTTTCAGTTCAGTGGCAATTTTACACTTAGTTTTTTGAGGATTGCCAAGCTACTTTACTTCAGTTGAACCAAACATTAAATTTATTCTAGAATAAGTATGTAAAATGTGGAAATGGTTAGGCTGACTGAGTATTGGCTTCAGTGCATACCAGGTATTTTTCCAAAAGAAAGAAAAGAAATTGAAACATATGTGTTATGTTTGAGAACATGTTTATGTGTAAAGAACTACTTCTTAAAGTGAATTTTGAAAACTTAAGCCTTCTGGTTGTACATAATCACAATGTTGCTATAATATTTTATAGAGCATTATCATTGGAACTGAATGTTTTTTAAGATATAACATATTATTAATTCTTTGAGAATTTCATATAGTGAATTTTGATCATATTAACTCTCCATTCCTTCCCCCAACTCTTCCCAGATCCCCTCCTATCTCCCCATCTCCTCCACTTTCATGAACTCTTTTTTCTTTTAAATAACTCACTAAGCACAATTTGTACTGCCATACACTCATGGCTATGGAACATTCGCTGTACCATGGCCTTTGTACCAAGGGCTATACCCTCAAAAAAGCTAACTCTCCCACCCAGAAGCTACCAAATGTCAATCGTTCTTCATGGCGGGGTCTGAGAGCCCTTCCCTCCTCCATGCTAGAGAGTTGACTAGCTGGGTCTCATGAAGGTCATATGCTATAAATTCATGAGTGTAGCCATCCCATCATGCCTAGAAGACATTGTTGCATTTCTGTCCTCTTTAATTCTGGCTTTTAAAATATTTTCATTGAATTTTCTGTGATGGCCTAGAGTGACGTGTGTGTGTGTTTGTGTGTGTGTGTGTGTGTGTGTGTGTGTGTTATGTGTGCATGACAAAACTCTGCTGTAATTATCATCATTCCTTATTTTAAGTTATACCACAGAGCCACAGTTGTAGAATTAGCATGGTGCTGGTGTATGATCATGCACACTCATCAATAAAATAAAATAAATTAAAGCCCTAGATAGAAGTCATTATACCTATAGATACTTGATTTACTTTAACAAAGATTCCAAAAATATACATTGGAGAAAAGATGGCATCATTATCAAAGATGCTAGGAAAACTGGGTATCTACATGTAGGAGAATGAAAGTTGTTGAAACTTCTCTTCTTACTCTGCACATACACCAATGCTAATTGAATCAAAAAATCTTAATGTTAGACCTCAAACTTCTAAAAGATAGAGTATGGAGTACAACTCAGGGTATAGGCTCAAGTGAAGACTTTATGAATAGGACCCTGGTTTCCAAGGAAATAAGACCATCAGTCAACAAGTGGGACTTTGTGGAATGAAAAAGCTTCTGTACTACAAAGAAAACTGTTAGTTGTTACAATTGTTAAAGAAGCAGTGAAAAGAATGGGAAAAAATCTTTTACAGCTATACCTCTAGTAGGATGTTAGTGTCTAGAATATACAAAGAATTCAAAACTAAATATCAAGGAAACATAACTCAATCTAAAAGTGGGCTAAGGACTGAACAGGAAAATCTTAGAAGAAAAAATTCAAATGCATAAGAAATAACATTCAAAGTGTTCATCATTCTTAGCCATCAATTAATGCAAATCAAAACTATATTTATTTGTTATAGATCATGGAGAACTGAAGGGAGGAAGTGTAAGTCTGCTCAGGGATGCATTGTGTGGTTCACAATCTGAGTGTTCTTAACTTGGTTACTGTTTAAAAAAAAAAAGAAAAACAAAAAGAAAAGGAAGAGGAGGAGGAGAAGGAGGAAGAAATAATGAACTAAAGAAAAACAAGGAGGAAGTTGCAGAACATTAAACTTTTAGCCAAGCAAATGAAAGAGGTCAAATAAAAACATCAAGAATAGATTGCAAAGAGATGTAGGTTGTCCTCACTGAGAGCTTCTACTTCCAAGACTGAGTCCAGTGAAAAGTCTTTAAGAGTAACAAATAAATGATCAGTCCTTGAAACAATAGAAAGCAAAAACACCAAATGCTGGTGAGATTTTGAGAAATGGAGACCCTTCGTGCTTGTTGATGAGAGTACCAATTGTCACAGCCAATATGAATACAGCATAGCAGTTGCTCAAAAACCTAGAAATAGGTCTACCATATGGCCCATCTATACTACTCCTGGACATAAATGAAAAAGGTCTCTGTTTCCTACTACAGATACATGTGGTCATTCATATTTATGGTTTCTCTGTTTACAACAGAGTATGGGAATGGTCTAGATATTCATCAGTTGGTACATGCAAAGTGAAAATGTGTTACCTACACAAAATGCCACTGAAAATGAAATAATGAAATCTTCAGATAAGTGGATAGAACTGGAGAACATTATACTGACTAAAGTAACCCAGAACCAGACAGACAAATGATCCATATTCTAACTAATATGTGGATCTTAGTATGAAATCTTTAGATTTGTGTGTTTAACTTGGAATACCTGTAGAATTAAGCAAAAACTGTAAAGGGTCAATTGTGGGCAGGGGAAGAAAGATATTAAGGAAAACAGTATAATGTAAATTATATGATGTGGAAAGGGGAAATGATGGGAGCGAGGTTTAAGTTGACTGCTTATAATTCCTCTTTGAAAAATTGTTCTTCTTATTAGCCCTTTTATTGATTGGGTTGTTTGTTTCCATATTGTTCAATTTTTGTTGTTGTACTTTGTGTACTAGATATCAAGTTTCTGTTAGCAGTTTAGTTGGTGAAGATTTTCCCCAACTCTTTATGCTATATCTGCTCTCAGTAGCTGCTCTCTGTGATGAACAGAATCTTTTTAATTTTCTAAGGTTCATTGGTTGGCCTTGTTTCCTGAGTCATTGGATCCTATTCAGGAAGTCCCTTCCTATGTCTGTATATAAAGACTTCTCCCTACCTTTTCCTTAAAAACAGTTTCAGAGTTTCAGATCTGATCTCAAGGTCTTTGACCCATTTGGAGTTGCCTTTTGCAGAGGGTGAAGAGGAGAAAGAATTCAGCATATTAAAGAAATAGGGTAAATTTTCCTAGCTGGCAGATATCCAAGCTTTGATGTTCTAGACCACATTTTCACTATTCCCCATTTCTTGAATAATCATCAAAACAGTCAAAATATGGAACTACATGTTGGCATTTCTGAATATAATGTTTCATTAACCTCCACAATTGTCATATGAAGAATGAATCTTGATTGACAGCAGTTATCTTATATGGCAGTATTGCCTGAATTCTTAGAATGCCATCTGTTTTTATAAAATGCTTAAGCTATCACAGAATATGGTATTCTACTTTGTCCAAATATTTTCCCAATGTGATGTCAAGTACCTACATGAGAAACCTCAGTCATCCTTGTGTATTGAGCAGCTTCTATATGTATAGCACCACAAGGATGCTCAAACCATTTCTTTCTTTGCAATGAGGAGACATGGAATTAGATTGATCATTTTCATTTTCTTTTTTGATGCTTAACGGATTGGCATACTACAGAATGTGAGTAGGAAAAAAAAGGAGAATCCAATAATCAAGAAATGCATAGGCTTATAAAAATAGTGGACAGGTGCATTTTGTGATTATTTGTTAGACAGTGTTTTCTAGTGGCCCAGATGGACAAGTGTATACTATTCCTTGATTTATGTACTGTGCCCTACCAGGGTCACAATTAAAGTCTCATAAAATTTACTAGATAAGTACAGTGGTTGTTTGATAAATTTCCAATAACCTATAAGTGGAGAATAAAATATTCAGCTGAAGGGGTCTAGAAAAGTCGGCATTTCTATGGGAAAGGTGAGCATCTGTAATGCATGTCAGTATTTCTCTGTATATTCATAAATAGTTTACAGTGAAGTCTCTCTAATTCTGCTGAAGGCTGAATAAGAGGAAAGGGGCTTATCCTAAATCTTGTGGGGTTTGTATATAAGAAAACAATATTTTTGTACTAAAAGACATTCCACTGTGAAAGGGTTGAGGAAAGGAGGTATCTAAAGAACTCATGTCATTCCCAAGGCTCACTTGCCGAGCTGTTCTGGAATGGCTGATTTCCTAAGTCCATCTGACTGTAAACTGCTTGATCTCAACACCCTTTATATTAAACTTCTGTTCTTTGCCAGGGTTCATCATAGTTAATCATTAATAAAACATGGAAGATTATTGTCACAGCTGAGTTCAAGTAAGTGCTGGCAGAATTTACTGCAAATCAAGTCAATAAAATGAATAAGCATCGGACTTCCTTTCCCTGTTCACCACCCAAACACTTCATAAGAGTATTCTTTCGCATGGAAGTTCAGAATTTCATGCTCTGGCCCTGGTGAGAAGCTAAACTGCTTATACATTTTGAGACTGCTCTAAAGGAAAGACTAAGCATTACTTGTAAAATGCTAGGAAACTTTAAACTACTCTGTAAATATTAAATCATGACCAAGTTAATTGTAGAAATTCCAAATAAGAAAAGTTTTTCTTAAACAGTTTAGTACCTATGGAAAAGTTGATTATGCCATATACTATATATATAGCAAAGCCAAAATGATTTATATCTCTTAGGTCGCCTAATGTTTTGCCTTCTCTCTCTATGTGCATTGTATCTTTTGATATGTTCCCAATTAGACAAACATAACTGAATAATGGTTGAAAAGTCTATGAGCAAGGGAAAATGTGAGCAATCTACCCTGGAGTTATTGTACACAATATATTAAAGTTCTTCTTCATGGCTGATGCTCCAAACTCTTTGCCAAAAGGTGTCAAGGCATGTGGTGCTAATGAAAATGAGAATTAATCATACTTTAATATAAATTAATGATAGAACAAATGCACAGATTCATTAGCTAACATCATTGCTTTTTTGTGTGTTGTCTGCTATGAATGCAGAGGTGGGTTGTACTCCTTCCCTGCAGGGTTTGTGACTGGGTCTAATGAGGTCACTTGCCTGTCCTCAGTGCTCCCATCAGAGGCTCCAGCCTCTGCTAGAGGAGACACAACAATCCTCTGGAGTCTTGTGACACAACATGATAGCTTTGACACTCCATACACAGGCCTGGAAGCCTCATTTCTTCCAGGGATGCTTGTTGCCAGGGTATCCAAATACTCCAGGCTTTGCAACAATTTGTATTTCTGTCTTCCCAGGGGAGTCGTCTTAGCAACGTGTTTGCTCAGCTTGTTCTTTGTTAGTGCCTAATTGGGGCATTTTGGCCTGTGAATGTGAGGGCGGCAGCGGCACCACTTTGTCAGCCCCTACCAGAGTTTCCCAGGCAGTTTCTAGCTCATGTTTTTGCCACACCTGTCCTATAACCCCTGCATTATGGAAAGCTGCCCACAGTGCTCCAACTCAGAATATATAGAACTGGTGAAGTTTTTACTGCCCTCTGGCAGCCTTGCTGAATGATTTGTTTTACGGTAGAGTTCTGGTGAATGACCTCAGAAGTTTCTATGTGAGATATAGAAACCTAACTCCGTCTCTGCTCTCAGTCTGCTTTTGCGTTCTAGTTAGACTTGGACCGAACAGGGCAGGCCTTGCATGCATACTAGCAGAGCGTGATTTTGTTCTAGGAAGAAGGAGTTCTTAGTGGACCACCCACTAATTTTAATGCCTTTGGGGTATAGGGATCATCTGTGTCACAAACAGAACATGGGCACGTTCAGTTATAAATGGACCCTTGGAGCCTTCTTTCACCATGCAGGATGCCCATTTTACACACAATGGCTTTTGCCTTCTTTACATAGGTTTTAATTATTATGAGAATCTTATTTTCATACAACAAACTGCTGTTTGGTATTTTAGAGTTCAATGAAACATACATTCAACAAGTAAAATGAAATTTCTAGAAATCCAGTCAAGCAAATATTTCAGCAACAGTTATTAAAAGGGAAGCTTATGGCCACCCTTACCTGAAGAGAAGTACAAGCATTTTGCTGTCCCCTGCCTAAGTGACTTTTTTCCTTATATTTTAAACCTTAAAGACTGTAGAATCCAGATTTTTTTCTTAGACACAAAACCTTAAGCTGTGGCTTCTATATTCTGATAATATCTTCAAGAACACAATTTTCACCCTTGGGCTTGAATAGGGAAAGTTTAATGTTGATTTAGTCAGTTTTCTTTTCATACAACTGTAACTTTTCAAAAAAGACTGTGCATTAACTATTGCTGAAAAAGTTAGTTTCTACTTGCAGAATATAATAACACATTGCGAGCCCAGTTTGGCTTTATGTGAGGTCTGAAGTGCCTACAGGCAAGGCAGTCAAATGGAGATCAAAATACACTCCCGTTGAGAAGCATCGGGGAGAGGGCAGTCATGATAAAACACCTCCAGTTAACCTAGCCCAGGATTGCCCATCGACATTCATTCTCCTGAGGGCATAAATGAAGTCTACCTCATTGAAAAAGTTAAGATGCAACACACACATATACACATACAGACACACATACACACACACACACACACACACACACACACACACACACACACACACA
>CAJQZJ010000222.1:973823-991720 GCA_907164525.1 Lophiomys imhausi
ACACACACACACACACACACACACACACACACACACACACACACACACACACACACACACCTCACACCATAAGATATACTTTTGGAATTGGGGAAGACTTACTAATAGGTTGCCAATTTATGAATTTATGTACTTCACCTTAAAGCCGGATGACGGCGGTATGATCTAACTTTTAGAACAAGAAGTATTACAATGAGTAATTACAAGTAGCACCTTAGTATTCCTTCACTTACTTTCAAACTTCTTAATATTCTCTAGGGATTTTCTTTATCATTCAGTTTCCTTCCTAATACTCTGTGTACCATTCACCCTTGTAAATTAATGAATTAGCCTGAGTGGAAATATCTTTGCATCTTCTGCATAGCTTGCTTACAAGAAGAGAAAGAACAGATTTATAGGAGTAGTCTGTGTGTTCCTGCACTCTAATATTCTTCAATCAAGAAAGACTTTCTTTACTGCTCATGAGGACATCTGCCCTCTTCCTTCAAAATATGTTTGAATTTCTTCCATGACTTAGATGTTAAAAATCTTCTCCCTTCCTTTAAATCCTGTTACCATTGCTTTTTAAAATCCTCCTTCCCATATTATCATATTTATTTAAACATGTCCAAATACCACCACTTCAAATCTGAGACATTTGTTATGCATACATACCTTGAAGACAGCAAACTCTCAGGTCAATGATGCCTGTCAAATGAAATATAAAGTCTGCTTGCCAGTTTTGGAAATAGACAGATTTTCCTGTCCTATTCTTGATGTCAACCCCACATGCAATTTACTTGTTGGCATGAACTTCGTTGTCAGAATACATACTGCAACTGAATATATACTGTTTATAGTCAATCCATTCTCTCTTGACTCCCAGCTTTTTTTATTAAAGGAGGTATAAAATATCATCTATGTGAACATCTAAAGGCACAAAGAACAATATTAGCAAGCAAAAATAGCTATGTTTTCACTTTTGTATATGCAGTCTGAATTACTTCAGTCACCTTGATGTGATCAGCTTTCTGAGTTTAACTTGTTCCAGCTAAACTTATAATTTCTGGGAAGTGACAATGCTCATTTTCAAGCCAATCTGAGTTCTATCTCCAGTGAATTGCCTTGAGGCAGTGTATTAAAATATTTAGCAATCATTCAATCTATTTGTTGCACGGTGTGTGTTTGCACTGAAACTCTGGGCAACAAAATGAACACTAAAGAATAGACTTCAGTCTCTTTCTCATTTAGGAAATCACAGTTATCTGCCTTTGTCTTTCTTGTTATATGAATCTCAATGATTTACTTCACAATAATGTTTGTGTTGTATCCGGAGTTCCCAAATGTTTTAGGAGATTCCCGTCTTCTTCACTTTCCCATCTCCCATTGACCTATACTCTCTGTTGTATTTTGGGCAACAAATTTATACATTTTTAAAGATGGAAAACATGCTGGAAATAATCTTGGTTATTAGAACTTGTTTTTAAATTCTTCCATACTCATAAATAATAATGCAGCAAGGAAATCTGTGTGGATATACTTTAATGCAGAACAAAACATAACATATGTGACACATGAATTTAAATGAAAAACTTTGCTCCAAATGTCTCTGTGGAATAAATCGTCTTAAGAAATCTACATCTCTCCAATTACACTGGAATTCCTCGTTTCAGAATCTCATCTCAGAATCCACTAGGTGAGTTTTCCTTCTCCCGAATCCACAAGACCAACACACAGATATTTGTTTCAACATAGTTTATAGGTTCACTTGTCTTCACCATTGTTAATCTCCACACAGCTGAGAAGCACAGGAGCAGGAGAGATTGTGGAAGTTTTGTTCTGCAACTTTCTGGGTTTCCAGGTTCCTTCCTTGTGCTCTTGGTTTCTGGCTCTCTGCTTTGACCCAACTGTAGCATTTTAATAATTTATGGAGAGGGGGAGGAGACCTCACATTTATAATTCTTCTCTTGAAGCAAGGAAAATGTGAACTTAACTGCTTGGATACCTAATTTAAAGTGACTTGAGATGGTGGATGTTAATGATGTGTAAAAAGCCTAAAGCCAGAACAGCTTAAAGCTCCTTTTATTGCACACCACGAGCTTCAGTTACACCTGAGAGCTTTACTATTTCACAGTGGCTATAACTTCCCCCCAATTTTTATTTTATTTATGTCTAAGCTCGATATGCACTTATATGATCTCTTTAACATACAATGTAAACTAAATGTGCATACATGTGTACATATGCTCATCCATCTTGAATTTCAAAGAGACCTTGAAGTATAATATATCTTTAAGTACTAGTTTTGCTGGTTGGGGTAAAATAAAGGTGAGATTTATTTTTCACATTCATGTACACTTTTGCCTGGCCTATAGTTATGAACCTTGATCTTTCTTGATAGGGTTTACTTGGTCATTTTCCATAATGTTCCTTAGCAGGGAGCGGGTTCTGTCTTAAAATGCAGCACCATAAAACACTCCAATAGGGTCCGATCATGTCCACCTTGCTGCTTCCAATCTTTTGTGGGCTTAATTAGATATCTGTACATGCCTCTCTCTATCTGAACGTACTGCATTGATAGAATGTAAATCTTAGTCTTGGTGTCATAAGCAATTGCAAAGGCAAGGCCGGGGCGATGTCAGCACTCCAGATGGTTTGTTAATGAATGGATTAATTTTTTTTTTCTTTTTGCTAAAGATAATGAATAGTTATATTCAAAGAATCAAAGTTGTGAATATTTGAAATGTTTTGTCAAACTGCTCTTTTTTAACTGAAAGAAATGTGTCCATCTGTTTTTTATTTGTTCATTTTAAATCTCCCCTAACAATACTCAAGATGCTACACATTTCATTCAGAAACTTGAATATTTCATTTTGGCCTACTATATTCAGAAGCAGTGAGGGCAGTGCTATAAGCCCTGCTTATACAATGCTCATAGCCATCAACCCTCAAACCCAACCGGACCTGCCCAATGTCTTAGCCATTTTATTTTCTCCACTCTTGATACACAGTGAGGTGCTGGCATTACATTATTCCACCAATAAATTTCAGTTTGCATTTTTGCTGTGGTTTGTTTGTCTCTTTTAAACCTCATGTAGAGCCTAATTGCTGTTGTGCTGATGTTAAAATGTTGACCTTTAAGTCATAATTAGGTCATGAAAGCTGAATCCTCATGAACCGATCAATGCCATTTCAGGAGAAGGCTTTTGACAAAAGGTGAGTTTTCTCTTTTTCCTGCGTAATCACTTGTCCTGTGCCTTCCTCTATGAGGTGACGTAGCACCAAAGCCTTCACCAGTGGCTAGCACAGTGCTCCTGGACCCCCCCTAGCCTTCAAAACTGAGTGACAAAGCCTTTCTTCAATGACCTACTGGTGATATTTATTTATAGCAATAAGAAACTGTCTGACAGCTTTTATGATAATAACTTAAAAACAATAAAATATATTAATCAAAATGTTGCAAAGATCTATACAAAAATAGTTCCCCAATTTGAATTAGCTCAATATGTCATTGTTTTTAATATAACAAAATCAAATTAAACTACCTATATTTTAAGTAGGTGGTATATTTCTTATTTTTTGGTAATTATTGACTGTTTAAATTTAGAATAGATTTAGATTAAAAAAAAACATTGTAAAGAGAATACTGTGTTCACATCTACCCTGCATGCAGCTTCCTCATGTGTTTGTCCTTTAATAGTTTTCATGGAAGATGAACACATACAAATATAAGATTATGAGTTATCAATAAGACTTCAATGACATCTCATAGATTTATCTATTGCACCCCATTCCCTCCTTAGGTCCCAGGTCTTATCCATGCTAGAAGGCTTCCATTTTTCAAATATGTGCTCTCCTCTCTTTTCTCGTGTTCTTTTGCTATTTCAATTTCTTATGCATAATACTTGTTAAAATATTCTTTCTGTTCTTTTACGTTTTTGTTTTAATTTCTGCTTTTCAGTGTGTGGAAGTCCTACTAACTTGAGATTTTCCTGGCTATCACTGACATTCTGTGTGTGTGTGTGTGTGTGTGTGTGTGTGTGTGTGTGTACAGTTTTGTTTCCTTCATTGAGAATTACTTCATAACATTTTTGAACTTTATTCTTAGAGTGCCTTTGTCTACATTCTTCGTTGACTTTGTATGCTGCCTTGTTGCCTATCTCCCTCATTAACACTCTTTATATTCTAACTTTAGTTAGGTCCAGTTCATTGCCTGATATTTTCAGCATTTGTGTTGTGTTGGAGTGTCCGTGTCAGAGTGTGGTTTTATACCCAGTTTCATTATTTCTTCTCTCTCTCTCTCTCTCTCTCTCTCTCTCTCTGTGTGTGTGTGTGTGTGTGTGTGTGTGTGTATGATATATATTATTTATTTATTTATCTGTTTATTTTCCTATTAGTCATATGTGTTGTGGTAGTTAATAGAAAGACTGGCAGAAAGAGTTTCACTTTAAGATTTGTATTAATTTAGTTGGGACTTCCTGTAGGTATATGACACAGTCTACAAGATCTTATGCTTATAGCTTAGCATTTTATCTCTTTGTTCACATCTTGAAATTATTTAGGCTGTCATCCATTCCATAGTGTCTGTGGTGTGTGATGGTAAAGTAGGTGACAGGGAAGCTGTCAGGGCCAAAGGAAATGTCAATTCTCCAACTCCAAAAGGCAGTCTATTCAGAAATGAACACAAAGTGGACTATAGAAGGATTTCTGGTAGCTACATAAAACCCAGCATTCCTCAAGAACTTGTAAAACTGGTTCCCATCTGCCAAAAGGAGTTATCTCCCATACCTCTGGCAGAAGGGAAATAAGGCTACCTGTGGTGCTATAATCAAAGTCTATACTGGCTCCCAGACTGCCTAGGTCCCTACTCATAAGTACCAGTTTTACATTTCAACATCCACACTAGCCTCCTGGCCTTTCCCTCTCCTGAACTACCCATCCTCCTTATAGCCCTTCTATCTCTTGCTGTTCTCTTTCTTGCAATGATTTATTCTCTATGCTTTGTTATCTCAGTATCTCCAGAGTTCCCTTTCCCTTCTCTCACAGATAGCCCTGGCCATGTCCAGTCTGTTTCTTTGTCTCTGTGTTCTGGACTCTTCCAGGTGCCCCCGGATATTTTCTCTCTCTTAGTTACAATAAAAACCTTTCCCTTTGATACTCATCATCTACTTGGAGTAGAATAGGGGGTGCTGTCAGGAGCTGACATGTCTCAATATCAAAAAATCTTAAGTTAAGAAAACATCTTTGAAAGCCATATTCTATAGATCTCTTGAGATCTTTGAAGACCACTTATCTATCTCCATATATTTGGATAAGCAAATGTTGCTTGTCTCTTAGTAACTTGATTTCTGCTTAACTTAGAAAAGACCTGTGTTACACTATGCTAGTACTTAATAAAATGACATGTTTGGGTGACTATTAGTTTGCATTTCTTAGTTATCCTGAACAGTTTGTGACAGTTGCTATCAAAAGGCTAGAACCTCACATTGCATTTTTGAGCATTACATAGGCACAATACCTTAAAAAGAGTTAGCCTTAATTTTATATCAATACTGATGTAGTCGTCATTAGTGGCAAGCTTGTCACTGGGCAAGAGAAATCCCTTGCTTCAACTTAGACAGAATGCTGTCCCAAAAAGACAAAACTTGGAAGTAGGTAAGTTGACACCTAACTCTGCCAAGACAGTGTAGGCAAGTCCTTCATAATTCCTGGTTTACAATTAATGTCTGTTGGAGATACTGGGCCAAAAGGCTGGAGATAGATGCTCCAATGTATTGAGAGAAATTGGGGACTGTATAGGCAGCCAGTTGTCTGTCATTTTTTAGTTTTGGAAGTTTCTGGCTCTGCACTTCCTGTATAATCAGATATATTTATCCTTCTCAGGTCTCTGATGTGATTGAATACCAGATCGTTACAGTCTCACAGTTAAATTTTAAGTTGTTTAGGAATTAAAAGGATGTTCTAGGTCTAAGAAAATGTTTTTAAGTTGGTAATAAAGGTTAGGATGGAAACTAAGTTAGGTATAGAACTTTAAACTCCTTGAGATAGCTAGATAATAGAATATTAATATCAGATACCAAATACATATGGACTGGACATTGGGAATGTTATACCTTATAATTTTTATAGTTGTTGCCTAATTGTTATTATTGTTTTGTATTGTATTTATTGTTATAAGAAAAAGAGTTTTTTATTAGACTAAAAGGGGGAGCTGTTGGGGGGAAAGATACACCTTAAATTAAAAAAAATCACATAGAAGGGTGAGGAGGAAGAAGGTAGGAGGGTGGGTCCAGGAGGGGGAGGAGGGAGAGGACTATGATTGTGATTTAACTTGAAGAAATAAATAAATGTCAAAACAACAACAGCAACAACAAAAACCCTTTCCCTTAATAATGTAGTGGTCATGTTGGCAGTTTCTTTACTGTGCCATAGCACATACAGAAGCATTCTGTGATGTTCACTCTTCTAGATCCCAGTCTTTCCATGGATCTATTTCAGTGCTGTGACTGATTTTCCAAAGTTTTATCTAATAAGAGAGGACTTTGAGTCCAAACTCCTCCTTTGTTTTAGTATTTCCTATCTACTGCCTGGAATTTCTGACCTCTGTTATCCATGCCCCTTCTCCTTTTCTTTAATGGAGCAACAGAAAAACAACTGGCTTTGCAGTTAATGTTTTCTAGGTTTTTTCCTGTTTTATAGAATTGTGACTCAAAAACCCTTCAATGCCAGGACAGAATCACAGTGTCCTCTGAGTCTTCCTGTGACATTATTCAAATCAATTGTTGACCTTTGAATTTTCTATGTTGAAGAAACTTAATCATCTTTTCCTGCAATTTACTACAATTCTGAGTTTCTCATTTTGTCCCTACGTTACTCTTTAGTCTTATCCTTCGTCATCATTTTCCTTCACTCTGTTTGGAGGACATAGACTTACCATGTTCAAATCAGATTGTTTTCCCACAAGACTCCGTACTGGGTCTGTATAGATCAAGAGGCCATTTGCTTCAGTTTTGTGAAGCAAATAGGTGTTGGTGATCCATACCTAGATCCATTTATCAATTATAGCTTGCAAAGTGGTGATTATCATCTTTCATTATAACTTTTTGACTAATCGGTGCAGTGGTTCTGGAAGGAAAGTGTCTCCCATTTATTATTTGTTTATCTGGCTAGACAGCTATTAAAGAAAAGATAAGATACATAAAATTTCTTTTCTCTGATGTACCAATTTTAAAAATAATAATTTAGCTTTCTAATATCCTCTAACAGTGGAGATGTATATATTATTTATGCATTTGAATATATGTACGGTTGCATGATCACTGTAATTTCAACTTGTTGAGAGGCTGAGTCAGGAGGATCAAGAGGTTAAGTCAAGTTTGGGCTACATAATTAGAATCCATCTAAAAAAACATGTTTTGATATAATCTATTTTTGACAACATAAGCCATTTTGATATTGAAATTTTATTATTTTTTGTCCAGTAGGAACCTGTGATTACCAGAGTTCTCTGACAACCATCTCTTTAGATGTTATAATATTGTAGCTTCTGTTATATCTGTACTTCTTAGATCTGAGATAAATTGTTGTATTAAAATATCTTATTTGCTAAGTAGAAAATGACTGCAAACTATAAAACAGGTATAAAGGCCTCATTACTTCTGAACAAGTTATTTCTAGACTTTTTAGCAGATGGTACTAAAAACCTATTGAAGAAAAGAGATAGACAAATAATTCTACTATATGTTTATATCTGCATGCACATATACTATGTAAGTATTATGTGCTGTAAGTATAAATTCATGATGAGAACAAATTTAGTCTCTTTAATCTTAGATTTCTTTTTATATTTTACTTTTATGTTGAAAAAACCCAATAATAACAATATTGAACAGTCCCGTGATGTTTAAGTTGTTTTAGCTCAAATTATATGGATTAATGGCTTCAAAATATCCATATTTACAAAGTAACAAGAATGTAATAAGTGAGAACTATTCACCCATTCTTAGTTATTTGTGCTCTTAAATCACACACAAAGAGAATTATGAAGGTGTTTTTCTGCATCTTCATTTTATGTTAGTAAAAAATATTTATTGTTCACAATATTAGGTTTCATATAATGTCTTTCTAGTATGTCATATACTTTCACCTTATTCAACCTTGTTATTTCTACCTTTTAGACACCTTTCTTTCCCTCTCTGATTAGTCTCTACTTTTCCCTTCATTCCCTTCTTCTTTTCAAGCCAGACATACAGACACATGCTCACACATACACACACATGATTTTATGTATCAACAAAAAGTTGTTACTTAAAAATGAGTGAAATATGTGAGATTTGTCTTTCTGTGTATGAGTTGCACACTGCATATTAGGTCTGCCTTATCTCCAGGTTCTCCCAGAATACCTCAGTTTCTACCTGTTAAGAAGCATGCCCCGCCCACAGAAGCCTTTACCTATATAGCCCAGACATCTTGGGGGCTCTCTCTCTCTCCCCCCCTCTTCTCACCTCTTTCCTCTCTCTGCCTCCCCCCCCCTGCCTCCTTCCCTCAGTCTGTCTCTGTCCCTTTACTCTCTGTCCTCTCTGCATGTGCATGCTATTTTTCTTTTCTGTTCTTGTATCCAATAAACCTGCCTTTATATAACTTAATTTGGTCTGGATTGGATCATTTTGCAGTAAATCAGTACATGGTGGACAGAGAACAACTTGCAGGAATCTATTTTCTCCTTCTACCCATGGGTTATAAGAATCAAACCTGGAAACACCACCCTGAGATCAGATACTGGGCCAGGAGGCTGAAGACAGATGCTCTAATGTATTGAGAGAAATTGGGGACTATCTAGGCAGCCAGTTGTCTGTCATTTCTTAGTTTTGGAAGCTGCTGGCTCTGCATTTCCTGTATAATCAGATATATTTATCCTTCTCAGGTCTCTGATGTGGTTGAAGACTAGATAGTTATAGTTTCACTTAAATTTTTAAGTTGTTTAAGAATTAAAAGGATGTTCTAAGTCTAAGAAGATTTTTTTAAGTTGGTAATGCAAGTTAGGATGGAAGTTGAGTTAGATATAGAATATTAATATCAGTTGCCAAATATGTAAGGACTGGACATTGGGAATATATTTTATACCTTATAATTTTCATAATTGTGGCCTAATTATTAAAAAAAAGAATTATGAGTTCTGGGAAAAGGGGTAGAGGGTGGGAGGGTGGGACTGGAAGTGGGGAGGGAGGAGACTGTGATGTAGAAGTAACTTGAAGTAATAAATGAACATTAAAAAAGAAAGAGTCAAACCTAGGCTTGAAAGCAAGTGCCTTTACCCCGGAAAAGTCATGTTGGCCCATACCTTTGTTCTTTATGGCTGACTAGAGCTCCATTTTTTATATATGACACATTTCCTTTATGTGTCAGAATATAGTTCTGTTATAAGACTTTGCTATGGTGAATAATGTTGTTATAAACATGGATATTCAGGTATTTTGTTTGATGAAGGTTTCCAGTTCTTTGGATACACACCCAGAAGGCTTCGAGGGACCTCCATGGTGATTTGCATGTGGTGAAACAATTTACAACTTCTCCAGAAGTGTATAAAGGATCCATTTTCCCTAGACCCTTTGCTAGCATTTTTATGGTTGTTGTTGTTGTTAGTTTTCTAATTAAAACCTGTTTGGAAACACTGCTGGTAAGGTAGAAGTCCACCATGACTTGTAAGCCCTTATCTCTGCACTAAATGGAGGACTCTTTTTCACAGCCGGGCTCCCTCTTCTCTCCCTGAACCCCCATACCCTCTACCTGAGGAATGTCACATAGTCCTTAGGGAAAATACAGGATCAAATTCCTTCCTTCTTATAAGAACCTGCCCAAAAAGCACCTGGGATTTATGGAATGTCTGTCCATAAAAATGAGACATCCCAGTAACTTAAACCCCCAACCAATGAAGTACACTCACACTGAGAACCCCCATCCACACCTCAAAATTCTATATAACCCTCAATCTTGCAAATAAAGTTGAGTTGCTTTACTGAAGTTGATCCTGGATTGTTAATCCGCCCATACTCATAGCCTTCTAAACCCTGCCCCCTACCCCATAGCTATTCCTTTGTTGCCCCCAACTCCCATTCTTTTTTTCATTCTATTGATCAATTTCTCTGTTTTTGTGCAAATGCCCTGCTGTTTTGTTACTTTGGCCCTGTATTATGACCTGAAGTCAGATATCCTAATACTTTCAGCATTGTTCTTCTTGTTATTAGGGCTAGAAAGGTTATTCTCTGGATACTTTGATTTTTTTTTTTTCTGCTAAGAATGCCATTGAGCATCTTTCTTCAGCC
The DNA here is from genome assembly GCA_907164525.1 of Lophiomys imhausi. Classification (NCBI taxonomy): domain Eukaryota; kingdom Metazoa; phylum Chordata; class Mammalia; order Rodentia; family Muridae; genus Lophiomys; species Lophiomys imhausi. Next base: position 984,125 of record CAJQZJ010000222.1, read on the forward strand.
TCTTGGCCCAGTATCTCTGATGGACATTAATTGTAAAGCAGGAATTATGAAGGACTTGCCTACCCTGTCTTGGCAGAACTAGGCTGTCAACTTACCTGCTTCCAAGTTTTGTTCTTTTTGGACAACATTCTGTCTGCAGTTGAAGCAAGGGACTTTTCTTGCCCAGTGACAGGCTTGCCACTAATGCAACTATCTCCAAATGGAGATTCTTTGATGTTCATCCTCTACTTGGAGTAGAATAGGGTGTGCTGTGAGGAGCTGACATGTCTCAACATCAAAAAAAAAAAAAAAATCTTAAGTTAAGAAACCTTTGAATGCCAGATTCTACAGATCTCTTGAAGTTTTTGAAGACCACCTATTTCCATATATTTGAATAAGCTCTAATGTATTGAGAGAAATTGGGGACTGTCCAGGCAGCCAGTTGTCTGTCATTTCTTGGTTTTGGAAGATGCTGGCTCTGCACTTCCTGTATAATCAGATATATTTATCTTTCCCATTCTCTGATGTGGTTGAAGACTAGATAGTTATAGTCTCATAGTAAAATTTAGTTTGTTTAGGAATTAATAGGATGTTTTAGGTCTACAAAGATGTTTTTAATTTGGTAATGCAAGTTAGGATGGATACTGAGTTAGGTATAGAACTTTAAACTCATTGAGACAGATAGCTAATAGAATATTAAAATCAGTTGCCAAATATATATGTACTGGACATCAGGAATGTATGCTATACTTTGAATTTTCATAATTGTAGCCTAATTATTTAAAAAAAAAAAGAATTCCGAGTTCTTAGAGAAACGGGAGAGAGAGGGTAGGAGGGTGGCACTGGGAGGGGTGGAAGAAGGGGAATGTGATGGAAATGTTACTTGAAGTAATAAATAAACATTAAAAAAAGAATGCCATTGAAATTTTAATATATTTATAAAATTTTAGATTTATTTTGGTAATATGGCCATTTTCACTATATTAATTCTATTGACTCATGAACATAAGAAGTCTACCATCTACTACGGTCTTTTTCAATTTCTATTTATTGCTTACAATCATTGCTATAGAAATCTTTCACCACCTTGATTAGGTTTATTACTAGGTGAGGTAGTTAATGTACATGTATATGATATATTACATATATCATATATATAAAATGTCCATTTTCTCCACTCTTTTTCAATGAGTGTTTGAACTCTTAACTATATATGTTTATATAGTAATAATATATTTATCATTATATATAAATAACATTTAGTATGCATTAAATATATATATTTATTAATGTAAACACCATGTATTTAATTTATGTATTAAAAATACATTTATATATGAATATATATATAAATGCTGTATATTTAATATGTATTAAATATATATTTATATATATAAATTCTGTATTTAAGAATTCAAGAAGATGGAGGTGGCCCGCAGAGATGCATATTGTATGCGGGAAAAACAACTATAACACCACAGAGTTATAAGATGCTGAGCAACAATCTGAGTGGCGCGAACCTGCTGAGTTTCACCCAGCCACCCAGGGACCATTTAAAGTCTCTGGATAGGACTCTCCTCCCCTCTCACGGACACTCAGATAAACAGACCAGCAGGAGCAGCAGAAGCCTCTGAGTCGGGAATACCCAGCGGGCAGCTCCAAACCCCAGACAGGGTTTCTCACCAGCCTCCTGGGCTCCCAGATTCCATGCAGGCATCCAGCTATTTAGTGAAGGGTTGGCGGCGCCTTGGGAGCAGGATGTACTCTGAGCAGAACCACAGAGCGATCTGAGCAGTGGGGTGGTGGCGCAGCGCTGGGTCCATAGTGGCATTTTGGAAAGCACAAGCATATTTGGGCTTTACCAGAGGGGTGTTGGACATACATACAGGCCCCTCTATTGGATTTGTGGTCACTGGGAAGAATGCTGTTGCTGGGCAGAGCAACAGGATACACTTTCAGCAGCAGGTTACACTGCAGCTCCTCTGCAGTGTGCTGAAACTCGAAAGACAGTAGCCCCAATTGTCAGCATCCAAAGTCAGCTCCAGACAGACACAGGTGGAATGGTGAGAGAGGCAGAAAGGTGGGTGGCCGGGTTTGGAAGGCAGATTTGTTCTTCACAGGGTTCAAGCCCTGGGAAGATTGTGGGGTTAATATTGGACTCTTTTGCTAGTGCTGGCCCTTCTGGCAGGGAACCAGATCTTCAGCATATATAATGCCACACCTGGAGCAGTGAGCTCTGGGAGACACATTGAGAACCTCCGCACAAGGCCCCATCCAGCCAGTGGAAAGTGGCAGATCCCCAAGTGATATGACTGCTACACCAAAACACCCCCCCCCCTTGGCACCAAGCCCAGAAGGCACCAGGAACAAGCAGCTGAGAACAACCAAATGGCTAAAGATCAGCGACAAAACAGAGCCAACAAAAGTCAGGGAAATATGACTCCAACACAATTCAGCTATGCTAGTACAGCAAGCCTGGACCACTTCACCACAATTGAAACACATGAAAATGATGACATATCCACATTCTGGAAAGTGATAGAGTCCTTTCAAGAAGAATTTAAATCTCTGAAGGAATTAAAAGAGTCCACAATTTATGAGTGAAAGTAACCTAGAATACCATTAGAGAGCTCCAAGCCAAAGTGGCTCAACTTGAACAGGAAAGAGAAAAGGCAATGAAAGATTTAAAAGATATGAAAGATTTCCAGACAAAGACAAGAAAATTGTAGCAGGAAAGGTCTAAAATGAATAAAATCTTTCAAGGCATGAAACTGGAAATGGAAGCAATAAAGAAAACACAGTCAGAGACAAGAGTGGAAGTGGAGAATCAAGGGAGGAGAACAGGAACTACAGACATGAATATCAAAATAGGATACAAGAGATGGAAGACAGGATCTCAGGCATGGAAGATTCGATGGAAGAAATCATTACAACAATCAAAGAAAATGAGAAAGCTAAAAAAGTACTCACTCATAACATCCAAGAAATCAAGGACTCAATGAAAAGACAGAACCAAAGAATTATAGGAATAGAGGAAAGAGAAGACTCCCAACTCCAAGGTCCAGGAAATATCTTCACAAAATCATAGAAGAAAACTTCCCAAACATAAAGAAAGGGATACCAATAAAATTCCAAGAGGCTTACAGGACACAGACAGATTAAATCAGACAAGAAACTTCTCCCGCCACATAATAATTGAAACTCTAAATGTACAGAACAAAGAGTATTAAAAGCTGTAAGAGAAAAAGGTCACGTCACATACAATGGCAGACCCATCAGAATTACACCTGACTTCTCCTCAGAAACTTTAAAAGCCAGAAGGGCCTGGACAGACGTCCTCTAAGCCCTGAGAAAACATAGGTGCCCAGCCAGACTACTGTATCCAGCAAAACTCTCTATCAACATAGATGGTGAAAACAAGATATTCCATGACAAAATCAAATTTAAACAATATCTACTCACAAACCCAGCCCTACAGAAGATCCTAGAAGGAAAATTCCAACCCAGAGAAGATAACTACACCCAAGAAAACAGAGGAAATAGAAACCTCCACAGCAACTAAACAAAAGAGAAACACAAGACAGCCAGCTATACCAAAATAATGGGAAAAAACAACCTCTGGTCAGTAATATCCATCAACATCAGTGGACTCAACTCACCAATAAAAAGACAGAGGCTTACAGTTTGGATCTGTAAACAAGACCCATCATTTTGCTGCATACAAGAAACACATTTGACTAACAAATATAGACACTATCTCAGAGTAAAGGGCTGGGAAAAAAAGTTTTCCAAGCAAATGGACCCAGGAAGCAAGCTGGAGTAGCTATTCTAATATCAAACAACATAGACTTCCAACTGAATTTAATCAAAAAGACAGAGAAGGGCATTACATGCCCATTAAAGGAAATATTCATCAAGAGGACATCTCAATATTGAACATTTATGCCACAAATACAAAGGGATCTACATTTGTAAAAAAAAACTTCTAAAACTTAAATCACACAATGATCCCCACACATTAGTAGTGGGAGACTTCAACACCCCACTCACAACAATGGACAGATCATCAAGACAGAAACCAAACAGAGAAATAATGAGTCTAACAGAGGTCATGGACCAGATGGACCTAACAGATATCTACAGAATGTTTCACCCAAACACAAAAGTAAATACATTCTTGTCAGCACCACATGGAACCTTCTCCAAAATCGACCATATAGTCGGACACAACTATATAGCCTCAAAAGATACAAGAAAATCGAAGTAACCCCTTGTATCTTATCAGACCACCATGGAATAAAGTTGGACTTCAACAACAACAAAAACAATAGAAAGCCTACACACACATGGAAATTGAGCAACTCTTTACTGGATGACTACTGGGTAAGGGAAGAAATAAAAAAGGAAATCAAAGACTTTTTAAAATCCAATGAAAATGAAGGCACAACATACCCAAACCTATGGGACACAAGGATAGCTATGATAAGAGGAAAGTTCATAGCACTAAGTGCCTTGAAAAAGAATTTTGTGACAGCTCATATTAGCGAATTAATATCTAAACTGGATGAATTGGAAAAAAAAAAAGAAGCATACACTCCCAAGAGGAGCACAAGGAAGGAAATCATCAAACTTAGGGCTGAAATCAACAACTTAGAAACAAAAAGAATGATACAAAGAATCAAGAAAGCAAGAGTTGGTTCTTTGAGAAAATCAACAAAATAGACAAACCCTTAGCTAAATTAACTAAAAGGCAGAGGAAAAATACCCAAATTAAAAAAAAAATCAGAAATGAAAAGGGAGAAACAACAGACATTGAGGAAATCCAGAGAATATTAAGGTCTATACTCCACCAAATTTGAAAACATAAGCAAAATGGACAATTTTCTTGATAGATTTCACCTACTGAAGTTAAATCAAGATCAGGTGAACAGATTAAACAGCCCTATAACCCCTAAGGAAATAGAAACAGTCATTAAAAGTCTCCCAACCAAAAAAAGGCCAGGGCCAGATGGTTTCAGCACAGAATTCTACCAGACCTTCAAAGAAGAGCTAATACCAATACTCTTCAAACTCTTTCACAAATTAGAATCAGAAAGAATGCTGCAAACTCATTCTATGATGCCACAGTCACCCTGATTCCTAAACCACACAAAGACCCAACAAAGGAGAAAACTTCATTGCAATCTCCCTCATGAACATAGATGCCAAAATACTTAATAAAATACTGGCAAACCAAATCCAAGAACACATGAAAAGTATCATACACCATGATCAAGTAGGCTTCATCCCAGGAATGCAGGGATGGTTCGACATACCAAAATCCATCAACGTAAATCACCATATAAAAAGAGGAAAGAAAAAAACCACATGATAATCTTGCTAGATGCTGAAAAAGCATTTGACAAAATCCATCACCCCTTCATGCTAAAAGTTCTGGAGAGAATGGGCATACAAGGACCACACCTAGAAATAATAAAGGCAATATACAGCAAGCCAGTAGCCAATATCAAATTAAATGGACAGAAACTTGAAGCATTTCCTCTAAACTCAGGGATAAGACAAGGATGTCCACTTTCACCATATCTCTTCAACATAGTACTTGAAGTTCTTGCTAGAGCAATAGACAGCTTAAGGATATCAAGGGGATACAAATTGGAAACAATGAAGTTTATCAGCCACCTTGCTGATAAACACCTTCAGCAAGGTGGCTGGCTAGATACAAAGTTAATTAAAAAAAAAAATCAGAAACTCTTCTTTATACAACAAACAAATTGACTGAGAAAGAAATCAGGGAAACAACCCCTTCACAGTTGCCACAAACAATATAAAATATCTGTACAACAAGAACTTCAAGTCCTTGAAGAAAGAATTTGAAGAGGCCATCAGAAGATGGAAGTATCTCCAATGCTCATGGATATGTAAGATCAACATAATAAAAATGGCCATCCTACCAAAATCAATATACAGATTCAATGCAATTCATATCAAAATACCAACATAATTCTTTATAGACTTGGAAAAAGCTATTCTCAATTTCATATGGAACAACAAAAAACCCAGAATAGTTAAATCAATCCTATACAATAAAAACATCTGGAGGTATCACCATCCTAGATTTCAAGTTGTACTACAGAGCAATAGTAATAAAAACAGCATGGTATTGGTATAGAAACAGACCAGTGGGTCAATGGAATTGAATTGAAGGACCCACACACCTATGGTCACTTAATTTTTGACAAAGAAGCCAAAACTGCACAATGGAAAAAGGACAGCATCTTCAACAAATGGTGCTGGTCCAACTGGATGTCCACTCATAAAAGAATGAAATTAGACCCATACTTAATACCTTGTACAAAACTTACGTCCAAGTGGATCAAAGACCTTAACATAAAGACAAAATAAATCTACTAGAAGAGAAAGTGGGAAAAAAACCTCGAACTCATTGGCACAGGTGACAACTTCCTGAACAGAACACCAACAGCTCAGGACCTAAGACCAACAATCAATAAATGAGAACTCATGAAACTGAAAAGCTTCTGTAAGGCAAAAGACACAGTCATTTGAACAAATGGCTGCCTACCTATTGGGAAAATATCTTCAGCAACCCCACATCTGACAGAGGACTAATATCCAAAATTTACAAAGAACTGAAGAAATTAAATGACAAGAAACCAAATAATTCATTAAAAAATGGGGGAAAGAGCTAAACAGAGGATTCACAAAGAAGGAATTCCTAATGGCTGAGAGACACTTGAAGAAATGCTCAGCATCCTTAATCATTTGAGAATTGCAACTCAAGAAGACTCTTAAGATCCATCTTACACCTGTCAGAATGGATAAGATCAAAAACTCATATGAATCCTCCTCCATTGCTGGTGGGAGTGCAGGCTTGTGCAACCACTATGGAGGTCAATCTGGTGATATCTTAGAAAACTTGGAATAGCTCTGCCTGGGGACCCAGCCATACCATTTCTGGGTATACATCCAAATGTTTTCTTACCAAATCACAAGGAAGTTTCCTCATTTATGTTCATAGCAGCCTTATTTGTAATAGCTAGAAACTGGAAACAACCCAGATGTCCCTCAACTGGAGAATGGATTAAAAAAACTGTGGTACATCTACACAATGGAATAGTGCTCAGCTATCAGAAACAACGAAAATATGCAATTTTCAGCCAAATGAATGGAACTAGAGAAACTCATTCTGAGTGAGCTAACCCAGACTCAGAAGGATGTACATGGCATCTATTCACTTATAAATGATTTTAGCCATATAGTACAGGATAACTATACTCGAACCAATGCACCAAAGGGAACATGGACATAGACTTTTTTTTTTTTTTTCCTGTCAATGAGACGCTTTTCCCTAGTGGTGCTGCCTTGTAGACCCTCAGTGTATGAGGAAGCTCTTGGCTCTCATATGACTGTAGAATTGGGGCAAGGGACTGTTATGTGGGGACACTCCACTCCAGAGGAGTGGGATGGAAGGGTTAGGGGGTTGAAGGTGGGAGGGCTGGACTGGGAGGGGTGAAAAGAGGACACTATGATGGAGATGTAACCTGAAGCAAGCAAGAAAGAAAGAAAGAAAGAAAGAAAGAAAGAAAGAAAGAAAGAAAG
>CAJQZJ010000222.1:991730-1003426 GCA_907164525.1 Lophiomys imhausi
AAGAAAGAAAGAAAGAAAGAAAGAAAGAAAGAAAGAAAGAAAGAAAGAAAGAAAGAAAAAGAAATCAAATACATTGACAAAGAGTGGAGAATGTGGACAACATTTTATACATATTAGAGACATATTAGATATAGATATGTAGACAAAGAGAATATATCAGTTGTGTTCCTTGGAAGAACCCTAATACGCTAAGATTGTTGTGTTCATTTTACATCCCAATCACATGTCTCTCTTTCTCCTGCTCTGGTTACTGCGCTCCCATTTTTCCCATCCCTCTTCCCCTTCTGCACAGAAAAGGGGAGCCCTCTCCCTCCAGTAAGATTTTTTGAAGCTATTATTAATGAAATTATTTTACTGATTACTTTCTCAGATTGTCTTTTATTTCTATAGGGAAAATATTTGTTTATTATGTTGAATTTGTATGTTTTTTTGGGCTGAAAGTGTTCATAAATGCTAAGATTTTTAAAATGAGTCTTTAGTGTCTCTTTGGTAGGATCATAACATCTCCAAATATAGTTGATGTTTTCCTTTTCTATTATGTCTCTTTTATTTCTTTTTCTTGTCATATTGCTTTAGCTAATAGTTCAAACACTATAGTGAAAAAGACTGGAGAAAGTGGACATTCTTGTTTCATTTCCTATTTTACTAGAAATACTTAATTTTTTTCTTCCTTAGGCCCATGGCCATACCAGCCTGAACATGCCTGATCTTTTGTTTCCTATTTAGTATAATGTTGATGATAAGTTTGTATATAACTGTTAATATATTTATATATGTTCTAATAATCCAGGCTTTTTATTATGAAGGGGAGTTAGATTTTATCTAAAGCCTTTTCTGCATCTATTAAGATAATTATGTGATTTATGTTCTTGAGTATATTAAAATATTATTGGGTTAAATAAGTTGAAACATTCTTGCATCTCATATGAAGCCCACTTAGGTACTGTGAATTACTTTATGTGTGGTTTAATTTTCATCATGTTCACCCGGGAGGTTGTTCTGTACTTTGTTTGTTTGGTTGTCTACTTCTCTCGTATAGTATAAGGGTTATAGAGGCTTCATATAAGGAATTTTACAGTGTGTCTCTTTCCAATTTATGGAAATGAATTGAGGAAAATTTATGCTAACCCTTCCTTGAAGATCTGGTAGAATTCAGGTAGGCCTGAACTTAATCTTTAGGTGGAAGAGTTTTTTATTGCTCTTTTAATCTTGTAACTTATTATAGGTCCATTTAAAATGTTTCTATCCTCTTGGTTTATTTATCTATATTTTTGGCATATTATTTTAATTAATAACTACAATTCTTTTTATATTTGTTTTTAATTCAGAGTACTTAACACCTTTTTGTACTTTTTCTCTATGGCTATGAATTTCTTTTCAGGGAATCATAGCATACATTTTAGATAATATCAGTCTATCTTCTACTTGTATCATGTCTTCTCATATTTTATTATATCATTGTTTGTTTATTTTTTCTTTGATTAAAAAATACCTTATTTTTAATTTCAGGCCTTTTAAGGAAGTATAAAGTATGAATGCATATTACATGATTTTTCCTTATTTGGTCTTCAGTACTAAAAGGACTACCAGCTACTTTCCAAGCTCTATTGTTTCAATTCTGAATATTTTTCAATTGTGGTTTAAATGGTTTTTTAAATTTTTATCATAAATTTATATTTTTATTTTACAAGATCTGATTAAAGAGCTAATTTGTTTTTGTCTCTGATATTTAACATTATAATAATAACAAGAAAGAGGGCATTTCTATTGGGAGAGATAAAGTTTTTGTTTAGCAAATATTGGTAGGCATTAAAACAAAAACAAAAAATAGTGCAATCCACTCAGGCCCCTAATCTCCTTCTTCTGATTAGTAAGCCTCTTCAGGTCTTAATGGAAACATTCATTGTCCACTCCATCTGCTTCTAGAGTTCTCTCTGTTCTCTTCTTGGCTCTTCTGCTATTAACAGGAAATTTCAGAGGAGCTTCTCAATTCCTCCCTATTTCAGCTTTCCTAAGTAACATGTGGACAATACATACTGTAGGGAATTACTGTAAACTCAAATGAACTTAGTCTCCCTGTGTCTGTTACGGTGGGATTATTTGACTAAACAGTATAAATTACTAAATTTTTAAGTTAAACCGCTTAGACACCTTCTTCAGGAATGCAATGATGACATTTCCTTTTGGCTCAATTCCTTCCTGTTTGCACTGCTGTTTAATGCTCTTTTATTATATGCATATAGTTCTGGTTGCAATCCAAACTATCTTCTCTTGTCTTACTATCTACCATGTTATTTCTGCAATTATCTGATTCTGTTCAACAAAATTCTTCACATGTTGTAAAGTTGACAAATTCTATGTCAATGTCTAAATACGTGGTTAATCTTAAATGTCCTCAGAAAATGACTATCTCATACCTCTTAACAAAACAAAGGAAGAAGATGTGTAGGGAAATATAAATATCTTATTATATGATTCTCCTATATGCTATCTGTTTCCTCAATTCACTATTCTAATAACTTCTATTATTCTGTATTTATTCTGTTTCATTTTTTGATGAAATATTCTGATTTCAATTATATTTCTTCTAGTTCTTTTGTTACAATGTTTTCTGGGGGGGTTTATTTGGACAAAGAAGGCACTTAAAAAATATAGGGAGGAGAAGAGATATATATCAAAGGGAAGAATGGATTTTAGGATTCCGAGAGTCCTCCCTACTTCAAGCTGAGCTTGAGTGCATAGTATTAAACTAGGAAGCTACCTAAGCAGGACACTCACAGTATAAGAGAAAGGTTAATCTAAGCTCAGGGCCCAAACAGTGAATTGGAGTTTTCTCTTAATCTGTTTTGCATTTTTAGATATATCCATTTGATTATTTGAATCCCCAAGGCTACTGCATATACATTTGTACACACTCCAGGACAAAGTGATAATTACTTATCCTGCTTAGCGTCAGGATACTTTTAAGGAATGGGAACCCCGCTCTCAGACAGTCTGATTCAGAGGCTGAAAGTATAGGCAGGGTTGTTAATAAATCAGTTGATCCCTAGCCACAGAAATTGCTAGTTGTGTGGCCTTGAGTCACTTAGTCAGTTTCTATAAGGTACAGCTATCCCTTGCTATCTGTTCGAGACTGGTTACAGGATGCCAAATACCCTCTAAGGAAATCAGTATCTACAGATGGTCCAGTCACATAAAACAAGTAAGTATTTGTATACAATGCACACACATACTTCTTTATTTTGTCATTATAGGAGTATTTATACTACATGGCATAATATAAATATTATATAAATAATTGTTCAAATTGTCTTGTTCAGGGATCAAAGACAAATTGACTAGAACATGTTCAATGCAGATGTAATTTTCTTACAAATATTCTCAACCTGCAATTGGTTGAATCAATGGTCTCTTAGTGCATGTAGTTGGGAGAGTTTTATCACAGTGCTTCATTTAGATAAGGCATGCATTTAATGGTGATTACTGCCTTTCCTAATTTTAGTATATGTGCTGCTGAAGCGAGCACGATTACTGCCTTTCCTAAAACAATTTAATAGTGGATGTCGACTGAACCAGAGTGTTCATTTGTGGGGCATGATGGGGTGGTTTTAAGCATTCTAAATGTTGATTGGTCCTGCTTGCTGTCTGTTACTTACTTTGACTCTGATTGTTAAATAAATGTTAAGACCTGGAGAATGGGCAAAGACGGAGGTAGGCAGGACTAAGATATGTGGGCTTTTTGAGAGAGAAACATCTTGGGAAGAAGAAACTTGCCAGAGAAAAAGCCAGGAGCAAACAAGGACACACTATGGGGTAGATTAAAGACTATACTTCCACGTGGCCTGGAACATGGGCTTAGGGTGGAGAATAATAGTCCAAAGGGTTGTATGTATATATGGGGTCATATTTGGGTAATAGAATTATGAGCTAGCTTAGATGGGCTGGGATTGCAGAACTCAGGCTTAGGCTTTTAAAAATCCACGTGGTATCTGTGTGTATTCACTTATAATGGCAGGTTAAGGATTAACACTGCTGAACCAATTAAATGCAATATAAATACTAGTAAATAGCGTAATTAGCCATTTTTTTTCTACAGGGATATACAGTGCAGAGTAAACTTTGCAGTCTGTGCTCTGCTCCCTTTGTTTCGTCTCCAAAAATTTAACTTAGACATAAATGCAGATTCGACAGAATTCACTGCAGGGGGAGCCGAACTTTCTTCTCTTCCTTTTCCTAACTGTTCAGTATTAGACTGAATGGAGAAAAAAAATTAATCAATCACTAGCCCATTCTGCAGAAAAGGAATATTAGCAGTACTTACTGTGACTAATGGCAACCTGAGAACTGACTCTCAGTAGCAAAGAAGTCTCAGCTGAGAGAGAGCAAGGGCTTCACATCCCAACTCAAGAGTGGAGACACAGGTTTTAGAGTGTGTGCAATTATTATCCTTGCCTCTTTGTTAACCACCCCCACTGAGATTGTAAATATTTTAAAAAACTATTTTCTTTTTTTTTTTTCTACTTTCTAATCAATTATTACAGCAGGAGAGGAAGGATTATTATAGCGGATATAAAAATCATATGAAGTATTCATTTAAAGACTCATGCTATTTTTTACAAATTTTATATAAAAGAAGTAAACTGGTCAACTCATAATAAGCCCCTTTGATAAGAATATTAAATCAAATGCAGTTTAATATAAACTGAAAGTTTAGTATTTCTAGGGAGTAATTCAGTAGATTTTTGATTGTCTCAATCTCTCTTATCCTGAGTAAGTATATGAGAGTCCAGTTAAAATTTGGGGTATTGTAATTTGTGGCTCAGCACATGATTCATTCGTTTTACAAGTCATATACACGTTTACAGTCACCGCTGACACTCACACTTGATGGAGTCCAAGGCAACGCCAGCGGGTCACCTACTGCATTTCACCTCACATTCATTGCAAGCCTTCCTATTGTCTGTTCTTGGTGCTGTGTTCTTTCTCCTGCCCCAAGAGACTTGAGCTTTTCTTTAGCTCCATCTCCTTTGAAGAAACACATTGCTCTGTTGATTTTCTGTTCTATTCCCACTTTTTCTGTTTCATTTCCTACATTCTACCACAATTCTCCACTCTTTAATACACGAGAATAGATTCATATATGCATATTCTTCTGTATAATTTACAGTTATTTTTGTTTGTTTTACATTATAGTTTTGAATTTGGTGTGGTGACAGACTGATATTAGAAGTCTAAGAAGGGACAAGCATTGATCACAGAAATTCTGGCCTAGAACATTCAAGAGCACAGCTCTTGGTTTTAGGGTTGGGTTTACATTTGCCCTACACCACCCACTACATGTCTGTGGATGGATGATGTAACCTCTTTTGCTCTCATTTTCCATATCTAAATAATGGAAACAAAGTACTTTATTTGAATGGCTGTTACTAAATTCTAGACACTGTCTGGCATGTAGAATGTGTGCAGTGGGTGATAGCCATTATAACTTCTCATGATTTTCAATAGCTATAGAACACATTCAGTTTGGAGATAATAACAAGATGAGTTCATTGCTACTTTGATGTAAGCCACAGGCCCCTTTTATATTATTTATCCAAAGACATATTGTTTACGAAATTTTGATGTTTTTATTTTAAATTTAGGTAGAGAATTTTGACATATATTTATTAAGTTTATTACAACAAGAATATCACAGGATTGGAAGACATGGTTCAGAAACTAAAAACTCACAATATCTAGGTTTGGTTGCCAGCACCTACATACTCTCTCACAATTTTCTGTAACTACAGTTACAGGAGATCAAATGTCCTCTTCTGGTCTCTGTGAACATCAGGTATGCTCATAGTATACAGACATATATGCAGGCAAAACATGAAATAATACACTTGAAATAATAAGTAAATCATTAAAGATAATAAGCCCATTGCCTGTTATATGTTAGCAAATCTCTTTTGTTTAAAAGAATACATTTGGTAGTGAGGTCTGCCTCTATCTTCCATCTGCTGCAAAGGCAGACATTATATAGTTATGGAGAATTGATGGGAAAGAGCAAACGTGAAAAGGAAAAAAATCTATTATTATTATTCATCTGATTTTTAAGACTGCCTTAAAAAAAAATCTCAGGACCCCTTTGCATTACCAGCAACCAATGAGAATATTGAGGCATAAGAATCATTATAACTGATTTTAAAAGTCATCTCAATGTCCATTGACTTGAAATAGACCTTAGATAAATATATGTAAATATTTTGATTTTCTTTCTGGATATACTTGACTTTTAGTATTTAGAATCTGTGTTTTAGATTACATGAGCTTTAAGATTAATTTTCATTCCAAAATTAGTTTCCACTCACTTTTCACTTTTTTTTTAAATACTTTATTTTTTTTTTACTTCAAGTTACATCTCAGTCACAAACCCTTCCCTATTCCCCCTTCCTATCCCGCCCTTCCACCCTCTTCCCCCCAGCAGTTTCCCCTTTCAGTCCAACAGATGGTTCCTTCTCTTATAACAGTAAATACTATACAAAACAACAGATATAAATATGCCACATTTATGAGAGTTAAATGGCCCAGTATACCTTCCCAAAGTCCAGTTTATACATATTTGGCCCCTGACTTTAACATTCTACTCTCTAACCATCTCCATGAGTTTAAAGGTGTATACTCCCTATTCTACTCCAAGTAGAAGATAAGCATCGAAGAATCTCCAGTGTGAGATGGTTGAATTAGTGGCAAGACTATCTCTTGGCATGAAAAAACCCCTTGCTCCAACTGCAGACAGCCTGCTGTCCAAAAAGGACAAAACTTGGTAGCAGGGAAGTCGACAGCCTAACTCTGCCAAGTCAGGGTAGGTAAGTCCTTCATAATCCCTGCTCTACAACAAATGTCTGTCAGAGAAACAGGACCCAAAGGCTGAAGACTGATGCAGGAATGTATGGAGAGAAAATGGGAACTGTCCAGGCAGTCATTGGTATGTTCTTTCTTAGTTTTGGAAGCTGCAGGCCCTGCACTTCCTATATAAGCAGAAATATTTATCCCTCTCAGGTCTCTGAGGTGGTTGAAGAATAGACAGCTAGAGTCTCAAAGTTAAATTTTGAGTTGTTTAGGAATCAAGAGGGTGTTATAGATCTAAGAAGATACTCTTAAAAGTGTGTTGCAAGTTAATGTGAATGTTGAGTCAGATATAGACTTTTCACTTTTTTGACTAAAGTTTTACTTCAGTCTAATATTTACTATATTGGTTTCTTCATGTGGAAGGAATGCCCTATGAGGGGTGCTGTGTGTTGTATCCCCCCCATAAATATGGCTGAAAAACCTATATCGGGAACACCGTGGTAAGACAGAAGCTCATTGTATTTTCCCCAAACTTGTAAATGTTGCATAGTCAGAAGAACAAATTTGTAGCCATGTTGGTTGTCTTCAGCAGTGAGATTTTCTTGCTTTTCAGCAAGAAATCCATGAAACAGCTTTAATTTTACCATGGTTATGCAAAATCATTAACAGATGTATAAAAATATGCTATATTGTAATTGTATTTTATGTGCCTTTTCTTTAGCATGTCAACTCCATGAGAATAGGGGTCACCTTTTCTGTTTTGTTTTCTTACAGTGGCTAGGTGAGTACTGACACATAGTAGGACTCAGGGGTATGTTTAGACATAAAGTTGTTAGTTGTAGTATTCTAAGTCTCTATGTGTGGACAGCACACCACTGGACAGTGTTTGCCAAAGTTAACTATTCTGCTGTTATGCATTTTCTTTATCTTGCCCTTCGCACTGAAACATTGTAAACACAATACTACAATTTCATTTCAACATGGGAAGAATTTTGTTTAACTAGTCTCCTAAAAAAGGGTGGAGAACATTAATCTATAAGTAAAACAGATTTTGATCTTTTTTCATCCTCCCACCCCACACCAGCAGTGTCATTTTTATGTTCTGAAGACTATAGCTTTCAGAAAAATAAACAACAACAAAAACAAATAACCACATTAAAATAGTGAACATTTTCTCAGATGGTAGAACTTCCAATATGTTTCTATTTAGGGGTGGGGAACACTTTAGAAAGACTTTGCCTTTGTTCACTTTTTCATCTTCTAAATGGTTTCTGCACTGCACTTTCAGATACTTAGATACTTAGAGCAGTATGAAGTAACAGAGTTGATTCATGCTCCCTGGTACGCCTGCTGAGCTAACTTTTGATTGTAGTCTGCTTCTCAGTCCAAGTCCTGCCTTTGCCAAAATGTTTAGTGATTCCGAGTGAATCCTGTTATTTTCCTGCATCTTAGCTCTTTGCTGAAGTCCCGAGAATCACACTGAAGAAAGGGCCTGTAAAGGTCTCTGCCTCACTCTTCATCTTGTTAATGCCTCACTCGGGCACTGACATATTAAGTGAGGGACAGGAAATGGCTTAATGAATGCCATACCAGTGGAAATTATTTTTTTTTGTGTGAAAAACCTGCTCTTTGGGCTAAATTATACTTAGTCATCTCTAAAGAGGATGGTGGATCTTCTTCCTAAAGACATTTTAGTCCTTCCTTTTCTTAGTTAGAACCAGTTGAAATTCTTAGCCAGGAGCCAGATTACAATGATTGTTGGAAGGTTGATATCCCTCATGCCCAGGAATGCCTTCAAATTGTTTTCTCACAGAGTGGTGTTCCTCAGACATAGTACAGGGTCCAGGCATCTATTCGGATAACTCAGGTAATAAACCTGCTTTTGCTAAAAGATTTATTCCAGTACAAAAGAAAAACAGTTGTTCACTATTAGATAACATTTTTATAGGCAAGGTTGAACTCCTTTCCTAATTGATTTGGGAGGTCATTATGTAAGTCCCAGGTAATTAACATTTCCATGCTATTAGCGATATCTCATCTCTTGTTCATTTTGGCCTTCAATTTCCTTCTCTAATAGCCACAAGTTACTTTACTGAGGCTTTAGCCTCTGCAGCTCTCTCAGTGTTATTAAGTGACAGAACCATGTCAGAGAACATCTTCAGCATTAATCTCAGTGAAGCAATCCTCTTGGTAAACAAAAACACACAGAATCAAGTCAAGGATTCCTCCATGATCCAACACTCCTTGAAGTCGATGACCTATTAAAGTTACATCCAGCTCTGCAGTTTAATTTTGTACATAGTTTCACATGCTACAGCTGGTAATATTTCCATAAGAAGAAATCAATAATAATCTGTTCTTATCTCACATGCAACACCTGAGAGGCCCATGCTGGGCTCTGTGTGGATCATGTTGATATCTGTGGGAGTTTTCAGGATTTACAGAGGTAAACAGAGAATGCATAGCAAAGTTTCTTGTGAAAGGCTCCTCAGGGCTAGTATGCTGCACAACAGGTTTACACAGTGCTCAAAGATGCCTGGGAAATAGGAATTTCAGTTTGAGACTGCGAGTTTTTGCAGAATCAGAGACTGCCAGTCTTTGCAGAATCAGAGCCTGCCACCCTGAACAACCACACTGTTTCAAATGCAAACAAACACAGAGGCCCAAGGACAGTTTGAGTTAAAGATGCAAATCATGCTGCCTTTGTCCTCTGATTGGGCAAATGATAGCAGTGCATGGTAACAAGGCTGTTTTAGGATCTAATTCCATAAACAGAGACTTGTGCAGCTACAGCACTCTGTAAACACAAGTAGAGACAGAAGATATCAAATATGTGAGTTCCCTCACTCTACAGTTTAATATTAATCAAAGTAAGATGTGAAATCTTTTAAATAAGACAAATCTTGATGGTCTACAGAAACAAACAGAACTGGATTTTCTATGAAGGACCAATAGCAAATACTTGATTAGGAGTTACCAGTCCACAGTCAAGAGGCCTTTCCCAGTATTTTCCTCCATCATTTCTTTAGAGCGCCATCCTTTGTCAAGTAAATTGTAAAATGCTAAAAACTAAACAAACAAAATAAAGAAGCCTTGAAAAACAACAACAGCAACACACACACACACACACACACACACACACACACACACACACACACCTATAGGAAATAAGCAAACACAATCATTATTTGTCTCTATTTATAAAGTCTATATGAACCAGCTCTTCCTGATTCATTGATATTGGATAGGCTGCAACATCTCAGCTGTTAAAGCATGGCTTCTAGTGGGAACTTTCCTGTTAAGAGTTATCAGTCAAATTGGTAATCATGTCCTATAGGCTATGTTATTTGGATATTTGGTTATCATTGACAGTGCTGAAAAGATAGTCTTTAGAATCGAGCCCCCATCCTGAGCTGAGCAAAAGTTTGTAAAATTCCAATGCCTTGACCTGCCAGCGATCTTCATCACCAACCTCTCTCCACTGCTATTGATAGGAAATGACTAACACAACTGCCCAGCTCCAGGGTCCCAAAGCTTTGAAAAGTTCATGGTTGCCTCTCCCCCTCTCCCTCTGGTGTAAGCGTTGGAACAATAAATTCCTCCTGTTTTTTGCATCAATTTAGTGTCTTTTTCTCATTGAGGGTCAGCAGGAAGATAGGCAAGAGCCCCTCTGGGGGTTGGGCCTTACATTTGGTGCATTGGCCGGGAAGAACTGACCCTTATGGAAACAATCACAGATGGATTGGAGGAAACCAGGTACCTCGTTGTTGTCCTTGTCCTGTCTCTTTGTTTGTCTCTCTGTGCTTCTGTTCTGCATGTTGGATGTTCTTACTTTCATTTTGATTTCCAATGCATTGGAAAATGGTCTGAGGAAGTTTCTGTGAGTTTGGAAACACATATAGGAAGTGGCAAGCAGACATGCTGGGCAGACATGTCAATGGTGCCACAATCAAGGGAGGTCTAGGGAGACATTCCCAATTTCCTAGAGGGTGTCCTGGAGTGATTCCAGGCCCCTCTCCTTTGGTCGTGTTGGCCGCTGGTCCCTGAGTGCTAGTGGAGTGCTAGTGGAGTGCTAGTGGCTTTGGGCAGGTTGCTGGTTCTTTTTTCTGTGGCCCCACCAACGAGTTTGGCAATGCCTCTGTCTCTGTCTTTTCATTATCTGCCTTGGACATAGGGCCGCCGGTTGCAAAGCTCTGGTAGCCTGCACAATGCCATGTGCCAGAGAAACATGTGTCTGTCTAGTCTGACCTCCTGCCTGGAAGACAGCAGGTTTTCCGGTCTATCTGTCTAGTCTGACTTTCTGTTTGTGAGACTATTTGTTCTTGTTTGTGTTTAATGGTTTGGCTTCTGTGTGTGTTTTTGGTTTGTGAATGTCAGATAACTCACACAGCTTCTCTGTCTTGCTTTCAGTTTCTCTTCCCTGACTTTCTAGTTTGTGCATGTCAGAAACGGTCCACCTCTCTGAGAACGAAGGGGGAAGAGGTGCCTCCCTTCTTGCCCAGATCGCAAGAGACAAAGAGGGAAAGGGAGCTAGTCTTGCCTAGCCAGTTGTCAGATCAAGGTTGGCACATCTCACTGTTGTTCTGTATCTATATCACTGTTTCCTTGTTTTGGTCTCAGACTGATTTGGGCTGGCATTCCAGGCTTGTTCAGGTTCTGCCTAACCAGTTATTAAGATCTTCCTAGAAGGCTAGGGAAGCTTTGGTCAGCTGAGTTTGTGTTTGTTTGTCTTCCTAACTCCCTCTGATTGAAACTAAAATACCCAGATTTGGAAAAGTTCTAATCTCCCTTCTCTCGCTGTCTGCAACTAGGTCAACATAGCGGGGGGGGGGGGGGGGGGGGGGGGGGGGGGGGGGGGGGGG